>JBBPNO010001033.1:0-10739 GCA_038090915.1 Boletus eberwhitei
ATGTGAACCTTTATACTTTTATGGCCAATGCTGTGATTGGATGGCAATTTTAGCAGCATCCTAACCAAGGCAAGGGTCATGTGATTATGCTGTGCAAGTGTGGGAATAAAGGTACCAGTTACATGATTAGAAATATAAGTATTCGTATAGCTGGTAAAAGCTAGTAATAGTAGTGGTAGTTGGAGATTTATTCATATCTCCTTAATGAACCGTTGGATTGGTCTGAAACTTGGTAGAGGAGTAGGCCTTAGTGTAGCCTTTCATATGATAATAAGAAAATCTATGTTATCTATTCATGATCCTGCACGATTCTCATTTCGTGCAGGTCACTGTGTTGATCATTTTTGAGCAAGGGGTGAGAATTACCCCCTTACTAAGCCCATGGTTGACCACAACCATGACAGAATCAGAGCCATTCACGGGAGGATGATTAGTGATGAGATCCACGGAAAGGTTCTGGAACAGACGTGTGCCCTGGAAGGTGAGAGGGGTTACCGGGGGAACTGTTGGATGGGTTTGGACTTTGTTGGCTTGGCAAGTAGCACAGCCGGTGACAAATTTGTGGACGAAGGTAGATAATCCTGGCCACCAGTAGTTTTTTGAGAGGAGGGCTATGGTGCGCAGGTGGCCACCATGTCCTCCTTCGGCAGAGTTGTGGGCGGCAAGCGTGACAGCTTGTCGAGCTGGTCCCGGAATATACAATTGTCCCTTAAAATATAAAAGTCCGTCATAAAAGGTCCAGTCAGTTGTATTAGAACGGGCGAAGAGTGGTTGATCCTTTTCGATACTCTGGAGAGCGGAGAGGACTAGGGGGTCCACTACAGATGAGTCTCCAATTTTCTTTGCCAGCGTCATGTCGATGCGGCGTACTTGGTGGTCAAAGGCACTGGTTGGTAGGATTTGTACATCTTCATTGTCTTTGGAAGTGTCGACCTCATCTCGTCGAGATAGAGTGTCAGCAGGCGCCATTTTACTTCCAGGTAGTGCGTTATAGGTGACATTGAAGTCCTGTAGGAACAGGAGCCATCTGGCCTGTCGTCATGACAGCTTTCGAGGTTCCTTGAAGTAGGTGAGGTTTTTGTGATCCATTAGTACGGTCACAGGATGGGGCGACCCAAGGAGGTATTGTCACCATTCCTCCAACCCCCTTATAACAGCCAGTAGTTCCCTGTCATATATGTTATAGTTTCTCTCAGCCAGAGAGAAAGTCTGTGAGAGATAGCCACAGGGTTGCCTATCTCCGTTATCGTTGGCCTGCATGAGTACAGCCCCAGAGGCAGTTAAGGAAGTGTCAGTCATGAGCGTGAATGGTTTGTTGGTATCGGGGAATGCCAGGACGGGTTTTCGTGTGAAGGTGTTCTGCAGGCTTCAGAATGTGTTTTCTTGTGGTTCATCCCAGTGCCATGTGGTCTTCTGCTTGGTGAGGTCGAGCAGAGGTCATGCAATGTCCGAGAAGGAGGGGATGAATTTTCGGTAGAAGTTGCAGAAGCCTAGGAAGGACTGTATGTCCTTTATGTTTCCTGGGTGGTGCCATTCCTGAATGGCCTTGAGTTTCACTGGATCCATCTGGACCCCATTCTTTCCAACAATCATTCCTAGGTACTCGACTTCCTCGGCGGAGAAGGTGCACTTCTCGAGTTTGAGGTACATTTCATGCTGGCGGAAGCATTCTAGGATCTTCCGGGTCCTTTCATCGTGGGTTGCTTGATCCGAGGAGTGGATCAGCAGGTCGTCCATATAAATTACCAACCATCCTTCTGTGATGTAATCTCCAAAGAGATCGTCCATGAACGCTTGGAAGGTTGCCGGCGAGTTGCACATTCCGAAGAACATTACGTTTGGTTCATAGAGTCCAAATAGGGTGAGGAATGCCACTTTCCATCGGTCTTCTGGTTTTATGAGCACATTGTTATACCCCCATCTGACGTTGAACTTGGTGAAGATGGAGGATCCCTTCAGTTTATCGATGAGGTCAGAGATGAGGGGAAGGGGGTATGCGTTCTTGATCGTATGCTCATTTAGATACTGATAGTCTTGGCAGGGTCTCAACTTCCCATCCTTTTTCTGGACAAAAAAGAAGAGAGCTGCTTGGGGAGATTTTGATGGAGATATCTTCCCGGTCTTGAGATGTTTGTCAATGAATTCTCTGCAGGCTTTTTGTTCTTCGGAGTTTAATGGGTAGGCTTGGGCTCGCTTGGCCGTAAACATGTCCTTCAGATCAATGGCATGGTCATATGGCCTTGATGGTGGTAATTTCATTGTGGTCTTCTTGGCGAAGACATCCTTATATTCTTTGAAGGCTGGAGGTAGGGCCACTTCTTTCTTCCATGCTTGTTGGGTGATTGCCGTAGATAGGGTTGCTCTCCTGACGACAAATTCTGGCATATCCCCATGCATGTTGAAGAACTTTGCCTGTTGTTCAGGTGTCCAGTGATGGAAGCTTTTGTAGAGTCCATTTCGTACGTACTCAGCTTCATTGTGTTCCAGATACCTCAGTAGGTATCGCTGTTCCAAGGTTCCTGGGGGGTCCTCATGTGTGAACCTGTATGACGACGGTGTAATTGTTATCCGTCCGTTTTTCCAATCTATATCAGGATTAACCGCCCTGAGCCATGGAAGTCCCAAGATGACTTCATCTTTGCCACAGTTGAGGATGAAGAGGTCCTGCCGCTCTCACACTCCTCCATAGTCCAACACGATGTTGGTCTTCTGTTTGATGGTTCCTAATTGGTTCCGGATTCCATCTACATTCCAGGCTTGTATCGGTTGATTGAGCTTATACACTGGTAGTCCCATATCTTGTACTGCTTTTCTTGATATAAAGCATCTGGTTGCCCCACTGTCGATGAGGGCATTTGTTCCAACGATTTTGCCATCCTGCTTCCAGATCGAGAGAGGAATGCAAATAGAATTACTCTTCGATCCAGAAATAAATACAGGGGCTATCGTGAAGGAGGGAAGTGATGTTGGTCCACCCCCTCCCTTTAAAAATGTGTCTTCGGGGGCCTAAATAGATTAATGGGTGCTGCAGGGTTCTGGTCTAATGAGAGGACGATCATAGACTCCTCCCATTCTTCTGCGACTTTTTCATATGTCTCCCCCAGTGGGAACCCTTGCTCATCAAGCCCCGTGTCGAAGGCCGCCTTGAGCATTCTGAGAACTGTATCTTGGCTACTGCTCCTGGACACCTCGGCGAGATACTGGTCCAGCAAGTCCTGTTGTTGTGGGATAGGGGATGTGGTGATGACCCTGGTTTGTGCTGCTGGTTTTCTTGCGGGTCTGTACCCAGGATGTTTTCTTGTAGAGCATCCTTTCTTGTTACAGATAAAGCACCTCTGTTCTCTCATCCTCTTGGCTCGTTCAGTGGGAGAGTGTGTGATCCGGTCTACGTCCATTGCATTCAGATCCTTGTGCCTTCCTCCTCCACCTCCTCCATATGCTGGTTTCAGTCCTCATCTCATTGCCTTGATTCTAGTATAGCCAGCATTGATGGCAGCGGCTTTCGTGTAGATATCTTCCATGGTGAAGTTTGGCTTTGTGAGTATATCGGATTGAGCGAGTTGCTCTGCGATTTTATTGTCGACTCCTTGTAAGAACCATTCTAGGAGAGCTTTCTTATCTCACACTTCTGACCTTATGGCCAATAGGGAGAATTGGGATACAAATTTGTTGAAGCTTCTTCCTAGGTTTCTTTGTTCAAGGCTGGCAAGTTTTACGCAAGTGTTGTCGGCATTGTTGTATGGGCAGAAAGAGACAGCAAAGGCCTGCTTTATCTTTTTATAGGTTTTCTCCAAGTCGGGCACCATTTCATCAATTAGCTTGGTTAACCAAGCTTCTGAGAACCCCTTTCCTTTCCCTTTTGACATCCTATTCAGGAGCACATGCTTCCTGACTTTTACCGGCATGTTGTTGTGGAGGGCGAAGTACCCTTCCATTGCTAAGAGCCATCTTTTGGCATCTTCATTTTCTCTGTTCCATTCTTCTGGTAGCGCTGCTTTGTATTCAACCATATCGTCTTTGTCGTCACTTTCTGGGCGATCCGGGTGATCTGCAAATAGATCTTCGTTTTCCTAGGAGTCTATGTTGATCAGTTCCGGTTCTGAGGGTGGCAGAGCGGTGGGATCTTCCAATGGGGTCGCGGATTGAGAGCAGAGACCACCGGGTAAACCTGGAGTTCGAGATGGATGGGGAGATGAACGGTCTCGCGAGTCTGGGTTGTAATAGTCTCGTTGATCCCGAGACAATCTGATGCTTCTGGAGGAAGATGTGTCTGATGGATTGGAAGCACGTGTTGGTGTGGCCTCTTCTTCTTCTGAGGACGGTGGGTCTTGTTCTAAGAGGGCAGAGAGGTTGATTCATCAAATGGTGGTAAGGGAGTGTCTACACCTGTAGACCTGAAGGTTGCCTTAGGCTTGATAGCACTAAGGGGCTGATTGTTACGCGACCTGCGTAACCTGTGACACGTGACCGTGTAATCCTTATTAATCTACAACCGGCCACCTTCCCTGTTCCCCGATTAGATCTTGGTCTAGAGGGCTTTGCTCCGATATGCCGTGGGAAGGCTTTGTCACTACTCCGTAAGGATAGCTCACTGTGCAGAAGCCCGAACGTGGGCTGGCACTACTTGGACGAACGGCAAGCCGACCGTGCTTATAGAGGGCGAGCCCTGCTAAGAGCGATGGTACAAAGTACCACACTTGCTATTACTGCAAATAGCAAGAGTAACAAGGAGATGGCTTCTAGATCTTGGACAAGATCAAAGCGAGGCGGAACTTTGATTAAGGTTGACTTTACATGGTGAATAGTGTATATCAAGATTAAGGGTTTATGTCATATCCCGTATAACTCAACAAGTCCAACTCCGGACTTCCGTCCACAACTCCGGTGCATTCTCTTATGGAACGTACTTCCACACTCTCAGACTTGTGTATAGTAATCTCACCTACTTACTTGTACATACCTATGCTTCTTCATCTGTCCTAGTCTCGCTTTGTAGATACCTCCGATCCAGTGTCTGTCTCGCTTAGGAGCACCGCTTCGGCGAGGTACCAACTCTGTTACTGCCTCCATTACTAATACCTTCGTCTCAACCGTATATAAACCATCAGTATGACTCCTGTATAGCCAGTTCGAATATCAACTCTGAACACCACTCCTGTCCTCTGTCCGAGTCTCGACAACTCACTCTGACCTCCGCTCGACTTGACGTTTGACCACATCGAGTCCATACCTCTAACCTTCCTATGTCCTCGAAATCCGGGACATCAGACTCGAGCAAGGGCGCACCACATAAGGTGAAGCCAAGTCCTGACACCCTCAAGTAACTCCGGTTCATCGGAGTTACATCGGAGTTGTCCGTTCTTAACAGTTTACATGAAAAGAAGCGTCCCTATATATAGTACTTGGGACTTTAGGGCAGGTTGGTTATAAATGCTAAATATGGAGAGAGATCGGATCTCAGATAGAATCGGGGGTTGTAGGAACTACAAGGCAGTGTGCGAGAGAACACTGCCGAGGAGATGCTGTCCAATGTGAAATACAATAATGTGAAATAGAAGGAAATGAAATGTATAGCCGGAATCCAGTGTTCACCACCTTGCGCAGCCTTGTCGGCGGTGTTGGTGGTCGGAGTTCAGAAGGCATTGCCTTCATTGTTGGGAGTCAAAGGGGCATCGTGAAAGTAATCCCCCGCATCATACATGAGGTCATCCCACAGGGAAGTAGAGGGGATGTCCGTTTGAAGGGAAAAAGAGGTATCCCCCTGGTCAATTGTAACATTACCTCCCGTGTACGCCTGAAGTTCCATCTCAGGAACTCCTATCTCCATCGTTCTCCACATAGTCGGTGAGGTCCCAGCTGGGGTCATAGGCCAGGTCGTCGTTGGTACAGTGTTGGGGACCGTGTCCTCGTTCTCCACAGCTGGTGCAGTGTCGTTCTGGGCAACGATACTGTGGATGTCCGGGGGCTGCCACGTGACAGAAGGGGCAACGGTAGTGGGGGCAGTTGCTCCGTACATGTTCCATGGAGCCGCATTCGAAACAGCGCATTGGCATGCTGGTGGGTCGAGGTGCAGGGTCATGGGAGGAGGTGGAGATGTCCAGGGAATGGGTATTACCATCCACTGTGTCGGCGTTGTTTGGGAGAGTGGCGGGCGTGGGTCCCACGAGGAGAACGGAGGAAGGAGGAGGGCTCCTCATTGTAGTACGTCCCAGTGGAGAGGGAGTATGGGTGGAGGCGGTGCGGATGGGCAGGCTGTTGGTGAAAACCATGGCGCGTTGTCTGTGGACGCATCTGGTGGGCTCTGAAATGACTGGGGGAGATACAGGGGTGGATTGTCATCTAGGGATAGTGGTCCCATTGACGAGGGTGATGTTGGAGTCCGTGGACGCTGGTCGAGCTCTTTCTGTAGAGTTTGGATGAGCTTGTTCAGGGCTTTGACCTCCGTCGAGATTCTCAATGGCAGTCATTGGGGTGTTGCAACGGGAGCGGGGATATCCTGGGGTGGACACATCAGAGGTGAGGAAGGCATTCCTTTGTTCTTCAGATATGGTCCCGAGGATTGGTTGGATGGTGCGTTCGAAGTGGTGTCCGGGGAGAAGGGCGACACAGAGGTCAAAGCCTTCAATATAGAGAAGGTTGAGAATATACTCCCAAACTTCGAGAAGGGTGGCAGCGATGTCGGAGAGGGCGGTGACCTGTGGGGAATCTCGAGCATTTCCTGTGATAAGTTCCCATAAAAGGGAACCTGACGTGCCCCAGGGGGTCCTGGTGACCAGGGATCGAATGCGGGTGTATGCTCTGAATAGATGTATGAGCTGTACGAGGGAGTTGTCTGAATTGAAGAAGGAGTTACATTCCAAGGCTCCGAGAGCCTCGGCATTCTCGAGAAGGGACACATAGACGGGTGAAGGGAGTCTGCTGAGTCGGCGGATAAGGAAGAAGAATGACATCTACCACTGGTAGTGATAGGGGCAGCCATTGATACAACAGAAGCACTGATGCTCGTTGGTGTGGGTGGAAATGTCTAGGTCGGGGTAACGAACTTGTAGGCGGGCTTGGGTAAGGGCGGTTTGGATGTGGGAAATGGTGATCAGGAGAGACGAAATATCTTGGGTCATTGGAACTCTGTCAGAGTCGATGTCATCTTTTATACTCCTGGAGCACTGCCTTGGCATTGCCTAGATTTGACTCCGCTTCCCAAGTCTGCTCAGAGGAGGTGTATTCTTTCCAGTACACAAGGTATCACCTTCGTCCCAAGGTCCCCCAATGGTTGATGATGCTGTCCACTTCGTATTCTTCCTCTGTTCCGACTAGTTCCGGTGGTGGGTGTGTGAAATTGGGTCCATATTCTATAGTCTCCTGATATGGGGAGAGTAGGGATGCATGGAACACGTCATGGATTTTCCATTGGTCCAGTAGTTTTAGTCGGTAGGCAATGGAGGACACCACTTTGGTGATTTCGAAGGGACCAGTTCATTTGGGGGAAAGTTTTCTGGAGGGAACCTGCAATTTCAGGTTCTTGGCCTCCAGCCAGACTTTGTCTCCAACTTTTCATGGTTTGAAGCGAGAAAATGTTTTCTCCTTCATTCTTTGTTGGGTGATCATGTGTGCTGCTTCGGCTTCCTTTCACGCTTCGTCGAGCGTGGTCATTCTTTGTTCTAACGCCGGGAGGAAGGTTTTCCCAAGTGGGGAATAGGACCGTGGTTCGTATCTGAGCATCAAGCTGAAGGGGGATTTTCCTGTGACCAAATGTGTGGTGGAGTTATGTGCGAACTCGGCCATTGGTAGTAGGTCTAGCCATTGGTGGGGTTGTCCGTCACAGAAGATCCTCAGGTAGGTCTCCAGTTCTTGGTTGTAGCGTTCCGTTTCTCCATCAGTTTGGGGATGGTAGGCCGTGGATAGTGCTATGTCGTATTTGAGAAGTCTTGCGAGCTCCCTGGCAAATGCAGATGCGAATTGCGGTCCACGATCGGAGACCAATTTGTCGTGTAATCCGAAGCGTTTGAATACATGATTGAAGAAAAGACAGGCTATACCAGCCGCGTCTACCGTTTTTGAGCAAGGGGCAAGAATTACCCCCTTACTAAGACCATGGTCGACCACGACCATGACAGAATCAGAACCATTCACCGGTGGGAGGTCAGTGATGAGATCCACAGAAAGGTTCTGAAAGGGACGAGTGCCCTGGAAGGCAAGTGGGGTTACAGGGGGGACGGTAGGATGGGTTTGGACTTTATTGGCCTGGCATACAGCACAGCCGGCCACGAACCTGCGAACGAATGTGGATAATCCAGGCCACCAGTAGTTCTTGGAGAGGAGGGCGACAGTTCATAGATGGCCACCATGTTCTCCTTCAGCAGAATTATGAGTGGCAAGTACGACAGCTTGTCGAGCCGGTCCTGGAATATATAGTTGTTCCTTATAGTATAAAAGTCCGTCCTCGAAGGTCCAGTCCATCGAGTTGGAGCAGGCAAAGAGTGGTTGATCCTTTTTGATGCTTTGGAGAGCGGAGAGGACTAGAGGGTCCTCCTTGGATGATTCTCCAATCTTTTTTGCCAATGCCAGGTCAATGCAGCATACTTGTTGGTCAAAGGCGGTATTCGGTAGGATTTGCACATCTTCATTATCCTTGGAAGTGTCAATCTCATCTCTCCAGAATAGGGCATCAGCGGGTGTCATCTTGCTTCCAGGCAGCGCATGGTAGATGATGTCAAAGTCCTGTAAGAACAGGAGCCATCTGGCCTGTCGTCATGACAGCTTTCGAGGTTCCTTGAAATAGGTGAGGTTTTTGTGATCTGTGAGTACAGTCACGAGATGAGGCAACCCGAGGAGATATTGTCGCCATTCCTCCAACCCCCTTATGACAGCCAACAGTTCCCTATCGTATATGTCGTAATTTCTCTCTGCTGGAGAGAAGGTCTATAAGAGATAGCCACACGGCTGCATCTCTCCGTTGTCATTGTTTTGCATGAGTTTCGCACCAGAGGCTGTTAGGGAAGCATTGGTCATGAGCGTGATTGGTTTGTTGGTGTCGGGGAATGCTAGGACGGGTTTTCATGTGAAGGCGTTTTGCAGGCTTTGAAAGGCCTTTTCCTGTGGTTTATCCCAATGCCATGCGGTCTTCTGTTTGGTGAGGTCAAGCAGAGGTCGTGCAATGTCCGAGAAGGAGGGGATGAATTTCTGGTAGAAGTTGCAGAAGCCTAGGAAGGATCGTACGTCCTTCACGTTTCCCGGGTGGTGCCATTCCTGGATAGCTTTGAGTTTTACTGGGTCCATCTGGACTCCGTTCTTCCCAACAATCATTCCGAGATATTCGACTTCTTCGGCAGAGAAGGTACATTTCTCGAGTTTGAGGTACATTTCATGCTGGCGGAAGCATTCTAGGACCTTCCGAGTCCTTTCATCGTGGGTTGCCTGGTCCGCGGAGTGGATTAACAGGTCGTCCATATATATTACCAACCATCCTTCTGCGATATAATCTCCAAAGAGGTCATCCATGAAGGCTTGAAAGGTCGCTGGCAAGTTACTCATTCCAAAGAACATTATGTTTGGCTCATAGAGCCTGAACGGGGTGAGGAATGCTGCTTTCCATCGGTCCTCAGGTTTTATGAGCACATTGTTGTATCCCCAACGTATGTCGAATTTGGTGAAGATGGAGGATCCCTTCAGTTTATCGACAAGGTCGGAGATGAGGGGGAGGGGGTATGCGTTTTTAATCATGTGCTCATTTAGGTACTGATAGTCTTGGCAGGGTCTTAACTTCCCATCCTTTTTCTGGACGAAGAAGAAAGGGGCGGCCTGGGGAGATTTTGATGGAGATAACTTCCCAGTTTTGAGATATTCGTCGATGAACTCTCGGCAGGCTTTTTGTTCTTTGAGGTTCAGTGGATAGGCTCATGCTCTTTTCGGTGTGAACGTGTCTTTCAAGTCAATGGCATGATCGTAAGGTCTTGATGGTGGTAATTTCATTGTAGTCTTCTTTGCGAAGACGTCCTCGTATTCTTTGAAGGCTGGAGGTAGGGCCACTTCTTTCTTCTGTGCCTTTTGGGCAATTGCCATAGATAGAGTTGCCCGATTAATGACGAACTCTGGCACATCCCCGTGCGCATCGAAGAACTTTGCCCGCTGTTCGGGCAACCAAAGGCGGAAGCTTTCATAGAGCCTGTCTTGTATGTGCTCGGCTTCGTCGTGTTCCAGATACCTTAGCAGGTATCGCTGTTCCAAGGTTCCTGGGGGATCCCCATGCGTGAACCTGTATGACGACGGCGTAATCGTTACCCGTCCATCTTTCCAATCTATGTCAGGGTTGACTGCCCTGAGCCATGGAAGTCCTAAAATGACTTCGTCTTTGCCGCAGTTGAGGATGAAGAGGTCCCGCCGCTCTCGCACTCCTCCATAGTCCAACACGATATTGGTCTTCTGTTTGATGGTCCCTGATTGGTTTTGGGTTCCATCTACGTTCCAAGCTCATATTGGCTGATCGAGCTTGTATACTGGTAGTCCCATATCTTGTACCGCTTTTTTTGATATAAAGCATCCGGTTGCCCCACTGTCGATGAGAGCATTTGTTCCAACGATTTTGCCATCCTGCTTCCAGATCGAGAGAGGAATGCGAATAGAATTACTCTTCGATCTGGAAATAAATACAGGGGCTATTGTAAAGGAGGGAAGTGACGTTGATTCACCCCCTCCCTTTAAAAATGCATCTTCGGGGGTCTAAATAGATTAATGGGTGCTGT
>JBBPNO010001034.1:0-10737 GCA_038090915.1 Boletus eberwhitei
GAGGGTGACTGCCCGCACTGAGCGGGGGTCGGTGGGTGACTGCGATGCACGTCGCTATACCGGAAGGGCCCACCCTGGCCCGCCGGGACGGCGAACTGAGCAGACCACCGGCCGCCTGTTTTTTTGGAGGGACGAAGGGCGGTTATTGTTCTGGAAGTGACCCCATGGCAGTGCCGTCGTGAACAGGAACCCAGCATTCATGTTTTAGAGTCAGGTAGGTTTGTATTTTTTTTTAAAACAAAGAAGTCCTGGCGCTGCGTCTTTTTATAAAATTGAACCAAAATGCCTGATATGGCCCCGTGATGCATGGGCAAAATATACAGCGTGAAGTTTAATGGCCCTGCCCCGCTAATTTTCTTATACGAGACGTCATCCGTTGAACCCAATGGCGTAAGCGTCCGATGGCGTAAGCGTGGGTCAGGAAGCCCTCGCCCAGATCGGGAATACAAGCATTCCAGGGCGAACGATTTTGTTCCCAACCCTAACCTAGCCGACAGCAAGGTCATATATTTCCTTGCTTCGAGTGCGGATTCACAACATAAGCGAACAACAACCAAAAGTGGGGATTCTGGACGAGAATATTTGGAGAAGGATTTAGTTCGGATTCCAAGCACGCGTCGTGTCTACCTCGTACAAATGTGTGGTGCATACGATTTCTTCAGTAACGTAGTACATACTATTACACCGTGCCATACAAGTACCGTAGCAAATCGACCGCAACTCCTCGCTCAGCAAGGTCCCTGGGAGGCACAGCCGACCCCTAGTTTTGCAACCAGGGTAACACGCACTGTGAGATGACTACAACGTACAGCACTGCCACAGAGGATGAGCAATGACACTCTCGATACACATCCTTGATAGAATCTGATGTTGGCAGCATGAGGGCACACATTTCGCGGCTGTGACAAAACTGTACAGGTAAGGCGAGGATGACGGCGAGACGAGGGACGAGGGTGAGGAAGGTTCGAGGACAATGTAGCAGCGTGCAAGCACGCCCAAGGCGAGAGTGGCGGCGAGGATGAGCATAGGGTCAAGGGTAAGAGGGAGGCGAGGGTGAGTGGTGCTGAGGACTGTACTGCGGGTGCTAGGCTTTGGATACGGGCACCATATTAAACACCACGTAGCGCGCTCGCTGTCCAATTTCAGTGCGCTCTTTGCATTTGTCCGCGCAGATTTATGTACTTTAAGACTCAGAATCGGTGTAGAATGCGAGCGGACCAGTCTATTAGCAGGCGTTAATTGTGCTACGATACACTGCGATGTACAAAAACGGCTCAATCTCGACGCCCCTTCGTGATTCTTCCGAACGAGTCGAGGAGATGGGGGGAGGGCGGGTACGCGTGCCAGAACACAAGCGGGAGGTCGGGGCAGAGGCTATATACCATGCCCGCCACGTCCGCTTGCTTCACCCGACACGATTTCCACTTGCAGATCGCGCATAGGCTGCGCACCGCACCTTTGTCGGGACGGAACGCGATGTCGGCCGCGACGACGTCGCAGCCGTTTCCGCACGATCTGAACTGCACACCCCATGCATTGAAGGGTGGGGCGTGCAGTCCGACTTGCCTGCATTCGGCACGTTGCCCAGCTCCTTCTCCCCGCTCCTTGAAGATCACGACGACCGGAGACGACTCCAGCACGACGGGGCATGACTTGATCGCCCTCGTGAACGCCGCCCAGATGCTCGGCGGAGAACCCCCCTTGGCCTCGGCGACGTTGTCGATCGCCACCGCTCGCATCATGCTGGAAACAAACGCTCGCGCATGTGCGGGGACCACCGTCTGCGCCGCGAACGCAATCACGAAGTCGAAGTCGTTCCTTCGAGTCGACTCTCCCGTCAGTACACCAGCCCGACGGTCCGAATACCTGGCGTATCACTCACCGCTCCACCAGTCCTATCGCTTCATCCTTCCGCGCCGGGACACGAATGGTGGGGCCACCGGTGATCAAAACCAAGCCCCGCCAACCCCCCCGCGACCAAGCGCCCTCCTGGAACCACGGCTCTCCTTCTGGTCTCGTCATCTCCAAGGCCTTGGTACTTCCCTCCACCATCGCTGCCTTTACGTCGCCCCCAACGAAGGCGTCCAGGATGCCCGGGAGAGTGCTGAACGCCAGTGTTTCGTTTTCAGCCCCGTAAAACAGGCCCCCGGTGACCGGGTTCGACTGGCTCTGGAGGACCATGACGACGTTGGCCGGCCAGCCGCGATGCGTCGATCGGCGAAGAAAGCGGGCCACAGGTAGTAGGCTCGAGGTCGCCGCCTCATTCCCGCCGACCTTCAGCCCCACGCCAGCGACAAGCAACTTTTAAACGATTAGACCCGACCCTCTTCGAAATGATACAACGCACGTTCCCTGGTTGCGCAGCGTACTCGCTTTGCAACTCCAGCTCCACCGACCTTCTGAAGGATGGGTCCACGCCGACCTGTGGCTCGATGTCGATGAAGACGAGGGGCCATGTTATCTTTGAGTGCGTCCGACCGCAGTAGCCCCAGAATCCGTACTAGCATCAGATGTCAGCGTTCGAGTTTTCGTGCGTAGAAACGATCGCGCACCTCTTTCCACAAGCTCATTCGGGCGCAGTGTGGGCAGAGGAAGTCTGCCACAGAGCCTGACATGAAATGGACGCACCCTGCTGCATCCCTCCCCGGCTGCTCGCACACCGCAGCTCGGCAGGTGCTGCACCTTCGCAGGACCTGGGCCCTGCAACCACAGAAGTTGCAGTACCCAGAATCAGGCTCCAGCGGGAAGGACGCCTCAGCCATGTCATCTGGAAGGCCGAATTTCAGCCATGATGCCCGAGTTCCAGCCGTGAACTAACATACCTTCGGTTCTGTGTTCATCGACGTCCATTGCGTCGGCCGCGTCGGTCTGGACGTCTTCGGCAGGGTCGCGGATGGCTTCCGAGGGCGCTGCCTTGCTCAACCCTGCGCTCACGGCGGCTAGCGCGATTTGTCTATTTCTGTTTTTCTTTGGGGGCATGACGATGGGAGTAGTTAGGTTGGTCAAGGGTTACGCGCGCCAGGTTATATAGCAGTGGGTAGTCACGTGTCGGTCCACGAAACGACCCGAAGCGGCAGACAATAGATTTAACCCTGACGCGGGTTGCGGTCGAAGGGTTTGAAAGAAAAAAAAAAATGAGCAGCGATTTCGTGCGTCCTAAGCAGTGAGATCTTCGTTTCGGGACTCTCAGCAGTCGGCCGCGAACGCGTCTATTTTACGTATGTATTTTACAAGGGTATGATACGAAAGAAAAGAAGAAAAAAAAGCGCCACTTTCACTGATAATGCCCACCAGGCGGTCGTCGTCCCGTTCAATCGCAGGTATAATACAGCATGCTAGTAACGGGAGCTAAGGACAGGGTACGGTACGGTCTATCTCGTCTTTGGCTTCCCGTCTGCTGCCTTCATCTTTGTGACCCTTACGAAGGCGTCCTGTAATTCCACGCACGGCGGATACTCGTGCCAAAACACGTCGGGCGCGGTGCTGTTCAATCTGAAGAGCAGCCCCTTGAGGTCGCTAGCCCTCAACGCGGCCGACTCCCAGTGACAGAGCCTGCAGGTGACGCGCACCCTGCCATCGTTGTCCCTGATGTCAAAGTCATACGCAGTCGGCCTGCAACCCTCCTTCCCGCACGCGCTGAATTCCAACCCCCAGGCTCTGAGCGGGGGAGAGTGCAACCCTATCTGCCTGCACTTGACCTCCCCGCCCCGCTCCCTGTAAATGACGACCACGCTGTTCATCTGCAACAGCTTCAAGTCCCAACCTGCCACCCGCGAGACGGTCTCCCAGATCCCGCCCGTGTTGTCGACCCCGATTCCCTCGATCGCTTGGGCGATCACACCCTTGACATAGTTCGAGATCGTCGAAGAGCCTCCAAAGGACAACACGAGGTCGAATTGATCCCTGCAATGTGTGTCGGCTTCGCGGTCGCATCGAAAACTGGAAAGCTTACCGCTCTACCAACCCTCTGAGGTCGTTGAACCCGTCTCGGATTCGTACCGCTGGACCGCAAGTCGCCAGTAAGAGCGCTCTCCACCCGCCGCGGTAAAATGGAGAGTCTTTGTACCAGCCCGGGCTCTCGGGCGGTACGAACTTGCGGGCAGCTTCGGCGGCCTGCTTCATCGCATCCAGAAACGGCTTCCCGCAAAATGCAGATAACACCTCGCTAGCCGGGGCCGCTTGTACCGCCGTCACCCCCCCTGCCCACTGTAACCCGCCCGTCAGGGTGTCTGCGTGGGTATCGAAGACGAGGAAGGTGTTCGCGGGGGCCATGGACTTGGTCGATCGAGCGATGAACCTGCGTGCCGGCTCCATGCTTTTGAGGGCGATGCCCTGTGCGTTGCTCTTCAGCGCTATGTCGACGAGCTCCAGCTGCAAAACCGCCCCGGGTTTCAGCTCTGGAGACATGAAGCCCTGGGTCACTCACGTTGTTCGGCGATGCTAGGTATTGGTGCTTGAAGTCCAACTTCAGCGAATCTGCGATGAAGCTCTCGAACCTGCTCGCAAGGGTCACGTTGACGAGGACGAGAGGCCACGTTAGCTTCGCCCGCTTCCTACCTCCGTATCCGACAAAACCGTACTGTCTCGTCGCGTCAATTCGCGACGCCACGGTTAGAACAAGACAGACACTCACGGGGAGGCCGGCTTTCGGGCGACTGTCCTGCCTACGCCAATGCTTTGGGTCGCATAGAATGCAGCGAAACGTAGCGTTCGCTCGCACCGTCCCCAAGTATATGCAGCCCCTGCCGTACCTCGTAGATTGCTCGCAGACGTACGCGCCGCAGTCACCGCAGACGTTCCTCTTTTCCCCCATGAGGTCACCGCAGAAGCAGCAGTACTCCTTAGACACAACAAAAAGCTGGTCCACAGGGGAGCTCCAGGTATCTGAAAACGTACCACTCAGCCAGAGCCTACTGTAACTCGTAAGCAGAACGCTCACCGTCGACGTCCATGTCGCTTGCTTTGCTCATCGCTGTATGGGCGCTGCCGCTTTTGTCGTAGGGGTGTGCGGCAGGGAGTCGTATGATGAGTTTTTCCTTGCCTTTGTCCTTCGGCATGGCGCGTGGCTAAAAGAGAAGGGTTGAGTTCTTGAGCGAGCTAACCGTCGCAAGCGTGCTTTTTAACCACTTTTGCGAAGCACGACACGTGTTCGGTTATCGCCACATTCCTGTGTCGAACAATGGGCTGCCTACAGGGTGGAGCGAGGCGTCGAAGATTACGCGGATGCCTTCCACCAAGTGCGTACGCATTTCCTGTTTTCCAAACCCTCCTTGCGTTGCTACGCTGTAAGTCACTTCATTTGCCAGCGTCACGTACGCGTTCCCAACCTCCCCACCCTTTCTTATCACAACGCTTGGGTGTACATCCTGCACGTTCGTTTTATTTCCATGTGCCTAGACTACAAAACCTGTCGAATTGCTGCATTCTCGTTTGAAGCGGTAAGGTCTGCTGAGCGATGACGTTTTCTGTGGAACCAAGTCGACCAAAAATGACAAAGCAGAATTTTCATGCGAGTGAGATACGTATGTAGGTACAGCGTAGATGAATACAAGGACGTGAAAAAGACGTGACGAGCTCCGCGGAGGCGCCTAGGACAATCCGTCGGGTTTAGAGCAAGTGCTTCGCTCTGCTGCGATATTCCTGCATCCTGTCCTCATGCCGGCTTTCGCCTTCGCCTTCGCCTTCGCCCTCCGTCCTGTGAAACTGGAAGGCTTCTTCGATCGTCATGAGGGGCTCTTCTCCCGGCGCAGAGTCCACGGCGTTGAAGAACCGTCCCCACCCAACCGCGTCAAACCGAGGCCCCAGCGCGCTCTCCAGGCGCTCGTGCACCTCGGCAAGACTTATCCCCCCAGCGGGCCGGGTGAAATCTGCTACGATCGCCCGCGTTCGTTCGTCGTCGACGATGCCCTTGTATCTCGCCAAAGGGGCTCTGCTGCGATGGTCAGTAAGAACACTGCGCGAACGCATTCACACTCACGAAGGTCCTGCTGCCTCAACCCCCGCCGGTGGCTGATCGGCTGGTCCGCTTGTCCTGAGGGGGAAACACGCTTCAGCGACGTCCTGTCCGCGCAGAGCGGTTTGAACTTACCCAGCCTGAGGTGCGCTGCGATACGAAGTCAGCAGAGTTGCGGAGCAGGCTCGTCTTTTTACTCACCGAGGGTGTCCGAACTGTGCGTCTTCGTCCTCCGTCAGAAACCGGACTGCGGGCTGATGGCCTTCGTGCCATTTGTCGGGAAGCCCCACTTTATCGGCGCGATATGGCATGTCTTCCGCGCCAGGTCTGAGGGATTTGCTGCGGTAGAAGTTGAGCACGTCCGGAAAGGCGTCGTCGAAGGAACGTTGGAAATCGAAGTGGTTGATCTGCCCCCAGATCCAGGTGTGGGTAGGCGATGACGGCGGGGGGAGCATTTCTTTGGGGACCAGCAGTTTTGAGTTCCTCCAGGCTGCAATGAATCGCGTTCAGCCAACGAGAGCGGAAACCCTTTCCGCGACTTACTGAAGACCTGCTGGTTGTTTTCGTGCACAGGGTCCAACTGAAGGTACTCCCGCTGCCTTTCGGGAACGTCGTCGAACTCGACCCAAAACCAATCGAAGCGATCGCGAATCAGGTATTCGTCGAACACCCGGAGTTCGTCAGACCCGTCTTTCGACATGCTGTGCTGAAGGAGCTCATCGATGATGAGGCGGCGGATGGTGAGGTACTTGATGAAACGAACGCCGGAGTTGTTGACGCAATCCTTCACGAAACTGGCAGGTTGTCGAGAGACGCGCCGTGGCCTTCCAAGCTCTCTCACCCAGGCCTGCCACTCCGACATCCAGTAGACCACCGAGTAGCACAATTGAATCCAGGCGTCGGCGTATCGATCGGGGAGGGGAAGGTACCCTAGAGGCTCGCGGTCGGCGTCGAAACACTGTACCCTGCACCGCCCGTACGTTCCCCCCGCGGGATGGAGGTATCGTTTCTCCTCCGGCATGCCGTACCAAACGGTTCTGGGCGCCCTTGAGGCCCAATCGCGGTCGCCGATGGTGTGCGGGTCCGATGGGATGAGGAAGGCGTCGATGCGGGTTTTGCGGTACTGCCTTTGGTGGGCCATCGTCGTGGGCGGGCTGAAGGTTTTCTGTCGGCCAGGAGGCGGACGATCGAACGCTATATATGCTGGCCCTTGTTTGCAATGATTTACCTACCCACTCGATTAGGACAATGGCCCCGGAGATTGAACTTTGGCGAGCTATTGTTGAACGAAGTGGAGCAGGAACAAAGGCTCGTCTCCTGCAGAGAATGTAGCTGGCGAGCGCTGCGCATTCAGGGCGGGGCGTACCAAATGGCATCTGCGTGCAAGGCTCATGTGATGTGACTGCTTGAATGCAGTGAGGGGGAAGGCACTGGGTCTCCCTTGTGGAGTAGAGTTCGATCGACGTGACGCGCTCAGCGTCGACGCAATGAGTGGGCTGACTTCGGTGGAATGCAGTGACTTGTTCAGCCATTCAGCATGGCGTCTGCATCGCGCGGCTTGCGAGTATGGTTTGTTTATTGTACAGGGGAATCTAAATCTATCTACGGGACTACGTTCACGTTTGCTTCCTTTTCTTGGCCTCCGCCCGCCCGCCCGCCCTCTCCTTTTCCCTGGTCGTCTCGACGAATATATTTTGGAGCCCTTGAGAGGGAGGGTAGCTGTGCCAAAACGCCCTGGGTAGGGTGCTGTCTAGTCTGAAAACATGCTGTTTCCAGTGGCGCTCCTTCACCCAGGCGGATTTCCAACCGCATGCCCTGCACTCCATGCGAACGTCGCAGTCGTCGTTCTGCACGAAGAAATCGAACGGCGTGCGATCGCAATGCGGCGTCGCGCAGGCGCGGAACTCGACGCCCCAGGGTCGCATGGGGGGCGCGTGCCGGGCGATCTTCCTCGCCAACACTTCGGTGGAACCTCGTTCCTTGAAGATGGCGACCACGCTGTTGACCTGCAGCAGGTGTTGGTCGTGGCTGATGACGGACATGATCGTGTCCCAGATCCCTGCCGTCTTGTCCACGCCTATACGCTCGATGACTTGGCTAAACGCGTTCTTGACTTGGGCCGGAAGGGTGGACGACCCGGCCAATCCTAGCACGAAATCGAAGGCGTCGCTGATCGCATGGTCAGCGTCCCGAAGGGCACCCCAAGGTCTGCCACGCACCTTTCCACGAGACTCCGGACGTCCCTAAAGGAATCCTCCACTCGCATGACGGGGGCGCAGGTGGCGAGGAGTAGCCCCCTCCAGCCGCCCCTCGAGAATGGCGAGTTGTCATACCAGCTCATCGTGGCGGCAGGCTTGTTGCCGTTACGTGCCTGCTCTGCCGCGCCCTTCATCTCGGCCAAGAGCTGGGGGCCGACGAACTTCTGGACGAGCTCGGAGACCAGGCTATTTTTCGCACTGCTCGCCCCGCCTGCCCACCGGAGCCTCCCGCTGTTCGCGTCTGAATGCGTGTCGACGACGATGAAGGTATTTGCAGGGACTCGTGACCGAACGGAGTGTTGAATGAAGTCGATCCCTCGAGTGATTGTGGCCGCTGCCTTCTTCTCCCCGTTCGCCTTCAAGCATACCTGGAGCGAGCAAAGCTAGAAGGACGGTAAGGTTTGGGGGGTTTTTTTTTTTTTTCAGGGCTTCAAAGGGACCTACGTTGCCCCGGTACGCCGCGTACTGCATCTCAAAGTCGAGCCCCAGCGACCTCTCGACGAATCTGTCGCGCAGAGTCGCGAGGGTGAAGGTCGCGAGGACCATCGGCCAGGTCAGCTTGGAGCGCTTTCTTCCCCCATAGCCGGTGAAGCCATACTGCACGAGATCGGTTTGGAATGAGAACGTCGAGAGAGACGCGGAGAGGATAGGCTTACCGGAAAGCAGCCTTTTTCACCCTTTGGCGGATCCACCGTCTTCCTCCAATGGCGCGGCTCACACACGATGCAGCGAAAGGGCGTCTTGCGGTCGAGGGTCCCCGCCCAGATGCAGCCCGGGCCGTCTGGGCGCGTCTGCTCGCACATGAACCCCCCGCAGTCGACGCATTGATTGAACTGGTCATCCATGTAGTCGCCGCAGAAGTTGCAGAAGGCCTTGGTGACCGTGAGGGGCTCCGAAACGGCTTGTGATGGACCACCTGGAGGGCATGAGTGTTGGCTTGCATGATGCCACTGGAGGAAGCCGCTCACCTTTCGTGCCCATGGGGCGTTCCTCTGGGTCGGAATCGCTGTCACTCGGGGGCGTGAAGGAACGCTTGCGCTTCAGCATCTGCCCGCTGGGGAGGTGAAAGATAGACCGCGACGGGTTGGACATGTGTGCGTGCTAGGATGTATGGAGATGGGGGGCAGCGTCCTCGCAGTTCATAAGGCATTTGCCTCATGTTCGGCAACGGGCACAGCGGGGTTCGCCTTAGCCGAAGGCCTATTGTCTGGCTGGCGGGTCTTGGTGCCATGGCATTGTCCACGTCCCTCACCACTCGGCCTGGTCTTGCCGCTCCCCACCCCGCCCATACCATTGCCTTTTGAGGGAGGTGTGGATGGGGGCGTGTTTGTTATGGCCCCGAGTACCGTCCATCCGAGTCCTCGAACCGCAGCGTGACCAACCGAAGTAACTAGCCCATTTCATAGGATATGCCTTGTACAGGACGAAGGTTCACTCGTCAGTGGTGTTCGCAGCCCACGGCGGCTTCAAAGGCTCGATTCCGAACGCTCGGGGACGGTAGTTTTCGTCTGTGAGATTTGGTGCTCGTGTCAAAGGCGTCTGCGATGACGAGCTGGTCTATGTACAGTTGACTTTCTCATAACGTATCAGCGAAATCTCATATAACGTATATTAGCATTTCCTACACTCTCGGCGAAAGCGACTACTGAACACTAGTATACATTCTACTGTATAGCAGGGCGGGGGAAGTTCCAACTGCGGGGATGGGGACGGAAACCAACAGCAACGAGGAGGCAGGGACTGGGACGGGGAAAGGCCCAAGGTGAGGGGACAGCGACAGTGATGGCAACGACGATGATGACAACAAGCAGACGGGGAACGGGAACGGGAACGGGAACGCCAAGGGGGGATGCCAAGGGAGAGGGGACGGGGACGAGGACGGGGATGGGCCAAGGGGACGGGAACGGTAACGCCAAGGGGACAGCGCAAGGGGACGGGAACGGGGACGGGGACGCCAAGGGAGAGGGGACGGGGATGCCAAGGGAGAGGGGACGGTAACGCCAAGGGAGAGGGGACGGTAACGCCAAGGGGAAGGGGACGGGGACAGCAAGGGGACGGGGACGAGAACGGGGATAGGCCAAGGGGGACAGCGCAAGGGGACGGGGATGCCAAGGGAGAGGGAACGGGGACGCCAAGGAGAAGGGGACGGGGACGCCAAGGGGGAGGGGACAGCGTGAGGAGAGCAGAGGGGACGGGGACGGGGACGCCAAGGGGACAGCGCGAGGGGACGAGAGGTGGATGCCGACATAGGGGACAGGCACGGGTGGCGAGAGAGCGGCGTTATGGCAAGCGAGCAGGCGAGGGGACGGGGTGACGGAAGAATGGGTGTAGAGCGGGGCACCCGAGACCGCGGGGACGCGGGGCCGGTGTGAGGTGGCGGGGACCGCGACACATATGGATATACTTGGATATAGTCGTAAAAAACGCACGCTATTGAAAAACATCTGTCGTAATATTATATCATAGATCAAAACGCATAGTAATTGACACTTACATTTGGCATGTATATGACTCCCGCAAAATGCG
>JBBPNO010001035.1:0-10733 GCA_038090915.1 Boletus eberwhitei
TTGGTTAGGATGCTGCTAAAATTGCCATCCAATCACAGCATTGGCCATAAAAGTACAAAGGTTCACATGCACTCACTTCACAGCTCAGATTCAGCTAGCCCAGAATGAGTTAGACTAAATCAGTGTGAGTCAGAGTGAGTCATAGTGAGTCAGCACAGCCTTATGACTCATAGTGAGTCATAGCACAGCCCCATGAGTCAGTATGAGTCATTATGACTCTGCATGAGTCATTATGACTCTGCATGAGTCATTATGACTCTGCATGAGTCATACTAGTCCATATTGGGTGTACTCTCCTCCAGAGGCACCAATGGCTCAAGGGAAGGGAATAACCATTCTAGAAGGGCTTTCTCATCTCATACTTCTGACCTTATGGCCAGTAGGGAGAATTGGGATACAAATTTGTTGAAGCTTCCTCCTAGGTTTCTTTGCTTGAGGCTGGTGAGCTTTACGTGAGCATTGTTGACATTGTTGTATGGGCAGAAGGAGACTGCAAAGGGCTGCTTTATCTTCTCGTAGGTTTTCTCCAAGTCAGGCACCATGTCGTCATTTAGCTTGGTCAACCAAGCTTCTGAGAATCCCTTTCCTTTCCCCTTTGACATCCTGTTCAGGAGCATATGCTTCCTGACTTTTACTGGCATGTTGTCATGGAGAGCGAAGTATCCCTCCATTGCCAAGAGCCATCTCTTAGTGTCTTACCTTTCTCTGTTCCATTCTTCTGGTAATGCTGCTTTGTATTCAACCATTTCGTTTTCGTCATCACTTTCTGGGTGATCCAGGTGATCTGCGAATAGATCTAAGTCTTCTTGAGGATCTACATTGATCGATTCCAGTTCTAAGTTTGGCAAAGAGGTGGGATCTTCCAATGGGGTCGTGGATTGAGAGTGGAGACCACCGGGTAAACCTGGAGTTCGAGATGGATGGGGAGATGAACGGTCTTGAGGGTCTGGGTTGTAATAGTCTTCTTGATCCCGAGATGATCCGATTCTTCTGGAGGAAGACGTGTCTGATAAATTGGAAGCACCTGTTGGTGTAGCCTCTTCTTCTTCTGAGGATGGTGGGTCTTGTCCTAAGAGGGTGGAGAGGTTGATTCGTCGAATGGTGGTGAGGGAGTGTCTACACCTATAGACCCGAAGGTTGCCTTAGGCTTGGTAGCACTAAGGGACCAATAACCTTGATATTTTGTTACACGACCTGCGTAACTGTTGACACGTGACTGTGTAATCCTTCTTGATCTACAACCGGCACCTTCCCAGTTTCCCAATTGCGTGGTCCGGAGGGTGTCAACTCTGATATGCTGAGGGAAGGCTTTGTCGCTACTCCGCAAATGTAGCTCACTGTGCAGAAACCTGAATGTGGGCTGATGCTTCTTGGACGAACAGTGAGCCGACCATGCTCTAGAGGGGGGATGCCTGACTAAGAGCGATGGTACAAAGTACCACACTTGCTATTACTGCAAATAGCAAGAGGAGCAAGGAGATGGCTTCCAGATCTGGACAAGATTGAAGCAAAGCGGAACTTTGATAGAAGGTTGATGTTACACAGTAAATTAGTGTATATCAAGGTTGGGATTTACATGAAAGAAGCATCACTATATATAGTGTGAGAGGGCTTCTGGGCAGGCTAAGTATAAATACTAATCGGAATAGGTAGGAGGCAATATCAGATCAGATCTGGGGGAATTGGACTATGAGGCTATGTACGAGAGAGCATAGCAGAGGAGAGGCTGTCCATATGAAATACAGTAGAAATATGAAATGGAGGAAATGAAGCATAGCCTAAGTACTGTGTCCACCGCCTTGCGCAGCCTTGATGGCGGTGTTAATGGTCAGAGTTCAGAAGGCATCACCTTCACTGTTGGGGGTCAAGGAGGCATTGTGGAAATAGTCCCCCGTGTCGTATAGGAGGTCGTTCCACAAAGAGATAGAGGGAATGTTGGTATGAAGGGAAAAATGAGTGTCCCCCTGATCAATCATAACAATCCCCTCAAGATGCAGCAATTTTCACCTGCATCACCACAACTTTCTACACTGTGTCGAGGCTAGGTGAATTTACTGTACCTGCACTCAAAAAATTCTTGCCAGACTCCCATATAACTCCATCACATATCGCCAGGCTCCAGAACCACCAAGGTCTCGACATAGTTGCTTTTTACCTTCCCGCAACCAAATGCTCCCCCTCAGGAGAAGATACACAGTGTGTGCCCATACCACACCTCACCAACCTCATGATGTGGCTTGACAACCACATGCAGATCAACAGCCCAGGCCCAAATGACCACCTCTTTGCTTGGAGACACCCAAAAGGTCGCCAACCACTTTCCAAGGCTGAGGTAACTGCTCATATCAAAGAGTTAACCGAACAATTTGATCTACTGCACCTCAAAGGCCACAGTCTGCGAATTGGAGGCACACTTCACTATTTGCTTCAAGGAATTCCTTTTGATGTAGTAAAAACCATGGGAAGGTGGTCTGGAGAATCGTTCACGTTGTACCTGCAGCGTCATGTGCTCATCCTCGCCCCATATCTACATGAACTCCCAGACACAGCAGACAAGCTCCAGCACGTCACCATGCCACCAGTGCACTGAGGTATGCCATGTTCCTTCATTCAGGGTTCAAGCTTCGCTGCACACGTCACAGGCTCCTTCTTGCTGGGATCGCAGCTCGCTCTTTGTGGCTTTCAGTAGTGTCATAGGCCGGAAAGCCTCAAGGGCTTTCACCCATACAATCTCAGTTGTTACTATTAGTCATGCACATAGTCCATAACATCCCTGTATCTAACAGACTCACAGTTTTCTCCTCTGCCAATAATCACCATAGCGATCAATATTCACAGACCATCTATTCTTTGAGAACAAGTTGGCTGAAACTAAGAAAGAGATTCATATGCTCTATGAACAACAAAAGCAAGGCCTCAAGCAACAAGGAAGGCAAGTGCGACAAGTCTAATAAAAGCCAAGAAGATGTCAAGTTAAATCCTTTAGTTATTTGTAGGTAGGGAATCTCACTTGTATTAACTTTGATCTACACTAAAACTTCACCCCTTGAACAGTAATGTTCAACAATACAGGGCTGCTCTTCAGTGAATCCTGGAGCACCTAAGTGCACAAACCAATGGATGGAGCTTTACAGTCCTGATGGGCAGCCCTGATCCTCTTGATCCTGAAGTGGGGAACATTATCATGAGGTCAGTGTCAACTTGAAGTCTTGGCAAGCTTGTCACTTATCAAATGTCAATATAGTCTACATGTTGGAAAAATGAAGGATGGACATGACTTCACCAATATGTACCCCAACTTCAACGGTGAGGTAGTTTAGACATATGGTGAGTTTCTGGCTGATGTCTTCAGTAAGTTCAATATGATAGTTCTTCCTGTCATTTATTCTTCACTTACCACCATTAACTCAAATAATGAGTCAATGAACTTCTAGCAGGGTAAAGGCAGTGGCAAGGATAATGGCAGCGAGAACAAAGGCAATGGTGATGAGGACAAAGGCAATGGTGACAAGGATGATGACAACAACAACAACAACAACAACAACAAGGAACTCAAAGACACCTGCAGTGATGACAACAATATGTCAACTAACGTCAAGCCAAAGCAAGGTGAAGAAGACCAGAAGGTGGAAGTAGACATGGGTGGAGGGCCAATCTTATTGGTAAGTTCTTATAGTATTTTTGGATGCAGTAATACTAACTCAGAGTTGTCTTGCAAACCAGCCCCAGACTGCAACTGGGACATGACGTCTTGCAACACCTCCCCCTCTTGCAACATCTGACAATCACACATCCCTTGTCCCTGCTGAAGCACCAGTTTTCCCCACAAATGTCAGTATCCCAAACCCTGACTTGGAAGCCACCACCTCACTGACACATCTTGCAACCACACTCCCTCTTGTCACCTTCTCACCAGCAAATCTTGCAACATTCATGTCTCATCCTGCCACACCTCTCCATCTTGCAATGTCTGCTCAATATTTTGCGGTTCCTCCTCAAGGTCTTGCAACAAGTGGATTTGATCCTCTTGGCACTACTGGTTCTTCCTTCACAGACCTCTTGTATGATAATATATGGCCCTTTTCCAGATTTGGGGACTCCTGGAATAGTGCATTCACTCTGGCAGCACTTCAAGGTCCGGCTGCCTCAGACTCCACATTGTTGAACTACTCATTTACTACCCCTAGTATGTCTTGGCTGGCCATCACTTCAAATTCAATAGGTGGTCACAGTTGCAGTGATCTTACTCAAGGCCTTGGCTTGCAGCCATTTGCTCTCCCTCAGTTCAATTTCAATTCTATAGTACAATTGCCCCTTTCTATACCAGTGGGTACAATCTCATTCCTGGCACCACAAACTCTCAGTCCAGTGCCAATAATACCCAAGATGCCACCATCCGACTCTCTGACCATTTTTACTGGTCAGTCAGGATTACCACTCTGAGTCCCCTCCACTGAGCCCGGTATTGTTAATCTTCCTGCTCTGGCAGTTCAGACAGAAGATAGTAAGGCCTTTGCTTCTGTTGGGAGGTCAAAATGGAAACCAGTTCCATTCCTGTGCAAGCAGCATGACAATGCTATCGGAAAAGAGAATATACCCCCTATGCTGGTAAAAAAAGTTAAGAAGGCGAAGGGCAAGCAAGTGGCAGATGCTAATATTGGGGACATTAACACACCCAAGACCAAGTAAGTTTGTTCATTACCTCTCATAGTCAATATCTTAAGCAATCATAGGAAACATAAGGCTATGAAGTGAACCCACCAAACATATACCATACCTACTTCTTGTGTTGTGGTCCAACTCGATCTGTTAGTAATCAATCTGATGATTTGTCTTGTCTTGACTTATATGAGAGTAAGAAACATGAGCTACTACCTACAAGGTCACCTGACACCAACACTTGTAATACATACTTTGTGATGGGGGGACACAAAACACATACTACTAATGGGGTGATATTGCAAGTCATTCTGTGGAAAAAAAACATATTGCAACAGGCATCATAGTATACTAGTTTTGTATTTTAAATGGGTGGGAAACAAGTGTATATGTATTGTAATGCAAATGCAAAGCGGTGAGTAAAGGAATGATATTGCAACTCCAACTTGAAGCCTATCATATTGCAAAGTGACAGGTAAAGGAATGGTATTGCAAAGTCAAGCAATCAGATCAGATTGCAAAGGGGTTGCCGGTGGACAATGGATGGTATTGCAAATGGGCAGGTGGCAGGAGGATATTGCAAAGAGGTGGGCAGCAGGAGGGTATTGCAAAGGGGGGAACATGCAGTATTGCAAAGAAGGAGAAGTGGAGCAGTCAAGATAGGATGGGTAATACACTCATCTTGCAAAAGGGCTGGTAGTTGCACATGCAGCAAAGAGGCAGGCAGCAGGAGGGCATTGCAACTGAGGGGTGGGTAATCGTGCAGTATTGCAAAGAGGATGGAATCAAAATGGGATGAACAATCTGCTTGTTTTGCAAAAAGTTGGGTGATTGGGTAATTGTGCAGTATTGCAAAGAGGACGGAATCAAAACAAAGTGGATAATAGTACACTTGTCTTGCAAAAGGGCTGGTAGTCATGCTTGCAGCAAAGAGGCGGGCAGCAGGGGGGTATTGCAAAGGAGTGTGGAAAATCGTGTGGTATTGCAAAGAGTGATGGAATCAAAACGGAATGGATAATACACTCATCTTGCAAAAGGGCTGGTAGTCATATGTATAGCAAAGAGGTGGGCAGCGGGAGAGTATTGCAAAGAAGGGGGGAAGTGGGATAGAAATCAAAATGGGATGAGTTATGTGTCTTGCAATAGGGTAAGGTAGTCACACATATACTGTAGTAAAGAGGCGGGGGATGGAAGGGTGGGCAATTGGCATGTGGTATTGCAAAGAGGGATGGTACTATTGAAATGGAACAGGGCCATCTTGCAAAAGGGCACTGGCAGGTAGTCATGCATACAGGAAAGAGGCAAGAGGCAGGTGGCAGGAGGATGTTGCAAAAGGGCAGGCAATTGTATACTATTGCAATGTAGTATGGCTGTTACAGATCATATTATTTTTCCCTTTATTTCTACTATTTTTCCTCATTTTATATATTGACTTTTGCATTTAACCCCTATCTTTTACCCCTATAACCCGAACCTGCCAAATGCTCAAGTCCATACAGAGATCTAGACCCATCAACCTCATGGCAACCTCATGTCATTCATCATGACTTGTCCAAGGTCTAGATCGCCTTATGCTTGCCTGCAGGATCACACATGTTAGTCTAGACAAACACATGCTCACCTCATGCCTTTATCTATGACTCATTTGCCTCATGTACTCCTCATGCTAGGCTTCTCTTCCATTCCATGGCTATACTGATACATATGTTTGCCTCATGTTTGCCTCATTGATCACACATGTAGCATAGCATATCGATAGATCTAGTATACACAAGTGTAAACCCCTAGACAGTATAAAAGGCCCAAGTCACCACCAGAGGACCTCAGTCTTGTCCTCTTGGTCTTTTCCCCAGTCTTACTGGTTGACTACAGAAGCTACTTGATTCACCTCTACTTGTCATTTCTTGATTGTTGCTTGAAGCCTTCTGGTAAGGCCAGGTTGTTTCAATGGCACACAGTATCCGAGTCATAGTATTGCAAAGGGTAGGCAATTGACTGTATTGCAAAGAGGGTAGTATTTCCAAATGATATTGCAACAAGGACACTACATGGTATTGTAAAGCATACTATACCAGGAAAATTGTATTGCAAAGTTCTATGATGAGAATGATGATCGCCTTTCATGGAATAACATACCTCAGATCATTACCATACAATCATGCTACAACTTTCCACTATAGCCTGGTATGATTTGGGAAGGTTATATATCTGTTGTCAGGTTAATAGTCATGATGATGCTGGTGTGAGTGAGGAATGCTGGCATAGACACAAAAGCAGTCCATTAACATGCAGAATCTTGGCCCATGCAGCATTCACTTCCCACACCCCAATATAGGAGTTTGTCCTCCTCTGAGTCACCAACTAAAGTTGACTGTTAATGACCAATAGTTATGTGGGCTGATGTGGCAACTACAGTCACACAAATATTACTGCTGCTTCCACAAACTACTGAGCACTCATTCAACATCCTTAGGTCACATGATATATTAATCAACATCTATTACCATGCAGTCTGGTTGATTAACCAAGAGGAGGTTGATGTTCTTCAACTTGGGTTCCACCTAAATGCAATTAGAAATGACACCATTCCACTTCTTCAGGCAATTGAATACTCTACATTGGAGCTAGGTGGTTGGCTTGCACAAGTTGCAACCCAGCTTGGTCACCTGTTCCATGCCCTCTCAGATTATCAAGCTAGTGTACAAAACCAGTAAGTTGTTAGTCTGTTGCCATGAGCTAACATCATATTATTGATTATAGAACAGACCCTAATGTTATAATTCTGCAGCCTGTCAGCAACCTCCACACTAGGCAATGAGGCCGTCCCAAAAAAAAGATTGACTTGGCTTTCCTTCGTGAAGTGACTTCAAATTTCTGCCATATCAAGTTGACAGAGCTGGCTAATATTTTAGAAGTTCATCGAAACACACTTCACCTGTACATGAGGCAACATGGAATTGAATGGAAATACTTGTCATTGAGTAATGGTGAACTCGATCAATTGGTTGCCCACTTCAAGGCCAAACAACCTGAATCAGGTATATATTATATAATGGATTTCTTGTGGTGACATGGGTATTGGATACAATATTCTCGAGTATCCCGTTCTCTGCATTGTTTGGACAGAGTGGGTCAAATCCTCCATAACTGGAAGATAAAAAATGGTGCAAGTACTATATAAAGCACCCAAATGCTCTTTGGCACATAGATGGGCACCACAAACTAATCCAATGGGATATCATCATGCATGGAATGATCAATGGATGCTGTCAAACAGTGCACATGAAGTAATCCATCTAACCTTATATCTAATACAAACTAAACCTTGTCACTGTGACCTCAGATTACAGGACTCCATGCAAGTGACAACAACCACTTGACAACTGTTCTAGATTTATTCAAGCATGCTGTTGTCATGCATGGGATGCTGTCCAGGGTTAGGGGAGATCAAGGTGGCAAAAACCTTGATGTAGCAACCTACATGGTGATGAATAAAGGCCCTCGACATGCATCATTCATGTGGGGCTTGTAAGTACTATTGCTGCTGGTAACTAACTATATTATTGATTCATCAATCAGTTCAACACATAATTCATGCATTGAATGTGTGTGGGTTGAGGTTGGAACACAATTTGCCTGGCACTGGCATGCATTTTTCACTCGACTTGAACAAAGCTTTATGCTTGATCCTCACAATCCAAATCATTTGTGGCAGTTAGATACACTTTTTCTTGATATCATTAACAAAGACTGTAATGACTTTCGACTCAAGTGGAACTGCCATCCAATATGGGGTCCAGACATCAACAACTGGAGCTCACAAGTACATTGTCATCAGGTCCAGTCAAAAAAAAAATTCTGACTATACCAAGAATCTTCAATTTCTGGGACAGGCACACTATGGTGTATATGACAAGGACTATCAAAACACATCACCTGACCTTATCAACCAATTCTATGGCATTCATAGGGCTTGTGTTCAGCAAAAAGCACATCAAACTGGAGCAGGGTATTCTGCAGATGAAGACATTGATAAAGATGATGATGATAATGATAACAGTGATGGCAACAATAATGGTGATGGTGACAATAATGGTGATGGTGATGAACATGGTGATTCTGTGCCTGATGGCTATGATTGCTTGGCAGAGATCTGAAATCACCAGCAGCAGCAACATATTTGCCACAAAGTGATTCATGTTCTGATACACAGGTGTCCATTTAATGGTCCCAACAATAACTTGGATCTGGCAGCATTTTTCATGACATTGCACCAGATTCATGCCACTGATGTCATTCCAGAAGGGTTTGAACTCATGACAACAGAAGAAGGTAGTCTGAATCCAATATTTGAAACAATCTCTGTCAGCTGTCAGGGAAGTAGGCAAATTGACATTTCACTAGCAGAGCTGATTTGGTACAATTGGGCACACCTTTGGTGCCAAGCATTATTAGTTTTACAATATTTTTTGAATTAGCGACTCCAGGTCCAGGGTTGATCCTTTTTAGTGAGGAAAGTGAGGGGGGTGACAATGTTGGAGTAGTTGGGGATGAATTTGTGATAGAAATTGGTGAAACCAAGGAATGAGCAAATGCCTTTGACTGAGGTAGGGGGTTTCCAGATGGCGATGGTGGAGAGTTTAGTTGGGTCCATCTGGACTAGTCCTTTGCCAATGATGATGCCAAGGTATTCCATGGTTGGAGTGTTGAATGAGCATTTCGACAGTTTCACAGAGAGTCCTGTCTCGCGTAGTCATTGGAGAACCTGGTGTGTTCGTTCATGGTGGAGTTCTAGGGTGCCAGCTGTGTGAAGACCTAAGTTGTCCATATGGATCTTGAGCCACCATTCAGCGATCATGTCAGAGAAGACATGATTCATGAATGCTTGGAAAGTTCCTGGTACATTACAGAAGCCAAAGAACATGATGGTGGATTCAAAGAGGCCTTGTGGAGTGATGAAGGCAGCTTTCCACTGATCTTCCTTTCAAATCCAAATGTTGTTGTAACCCCAACAGATGTTAAACTTGGTGAAGTAATTGGACTCCTTCATGTTGTTGACTAATTCTGAGATGAGGGGTAGGGGATAGGCATTGCATATAGTATGGCTGTTGAGGTAGCAATAGTCTTGATATGGGTGTAAAGAGCCATCTTTCTTCGGGACAAAGAAGAAGGACAAAGCTTGGGGGATTTTGAGGGGATGATATGACCAGTTTTCAGATGTTCTTCGACGAAGGCTTTGCATGCTTCTTTTTTGGTGGGGTTGAGTGGATAGACCTTGGTGATTTTGAGGACGAAGGTGTTTTTTAAGTTGATAGTATGATCATAGGAATGATGAGGGGGAAGTCTGGCATGATTGACCTCATCAAAAACATCAGCAAAGTCAGAACAAAGGTCATGGAGAGAAACATCTTTAGGCTTCTCAGCTTGGGTGATTTCCATGGATATGGTGACCTTGTTAATATTTTCTTCACAGGAAGGATACTCATGAAGAGACCTTTTAACCTGTGGAGAAAAGTCAATGGTAAAAGTCCTTCAATCAATGGTGGGATTCCATTTCTGGAGCCAGGGCATTCTGAGGATGATTTGTGGGCGTAAGAGGCATATGACCATGAAGTTGACCATATCAGAGAGTCGACCAGTAGAGAACAATATTTTTGTGGTCTATTGGATGGTTCCTTTGGTGTTGGGTGTTCTGTCTACATTGTAGGCAATGACAAGGTTGGATATCAGAGTGAGTTTGAAAATTCCGAGTGGTAGGAGTCAGGGGTCAACGAAGTTTCCTGTGGCACCCAATGACCTGCACAAAATGAGAATCATGCGGGATCATGAATAGATAACATAGATTTTCTTATTATCATATGAAAGGCTACACTAAGGCCTACTCCTCTACCAAGTTTCAGACCAATCCAACGGTTTATTAAGGAGATATGAATAAATCTCCAACTACCACTACTATTACTAGCTTTTACCAGCTATACGAATATTTATATTTCTAATCATGTGACTGGTACCTTTATTCCCACACTTGCACAGCATAATCACATGACCCTTGCCTTGGTTAGGATGCTGCTAAA
>JBBPNO010001036.1:0-10705 GCA_038090915.1 Boletus eberwhitei
GTGGGGTGGGGTGAGGGTCCCGTTCATTCAACCAGGTGGCCACCGCGGTCTTCATTGTGTTCGTATCGTCTCCGCGTGCGGCATCTGCACCTCTCTTCAACTGTAATGGATACGTATTCAGAGTTTGGAATAGCACTCGGTCGATAACTCACCTCCTGGCAGGTCAAACTGAGTTCCTCTTTATCTGGGTTGGTTTGCATGAGCCTCTTGACAGATGGGCACCACTGAACGAGCTTCTTGTAAGAGCGGAAAGTGCGCTCTTCCCTGTGATACACAGACAGAGTGAGCAGCATCTAAGGTTTTACTAGTACTGTTCACTTACTCATTAGTTGCAGCGACATGTTCAACCTCGTGTTCATCTTCCGCGAGGATGATGCGCCGGTCGTACTCAGCAATCAAGTCAGAGACAGGATCGGTAAGGCTCACGAGCCTGCGGATGACTCGCCCGTCACGCACATAGGAGTGAATGCTGCGAAGAGTTTGACGTGAGTTTGGTGAATATTGAGAAAAGTCGCGGTAACCATGACATACACCTTCCTTGTCATCCTACTGAGAAGTCGTTCATTCTCTTCCTCAAGTGCGTCAATGCGCCGCTTCAAGGCAGTACTAGTATGCGTTTCGGGATTTGGAGGAACGGACATGGAGATGGACAGTTGGCCTTTCGGGTTGTGCTGCTGGCAAACAAATTTATTCTTCCGAGTCATTGATGATCCGGAGATATAGTAGAAACACCTTCCTTTGGTGGGCGGTTACGAATGCAGTGCACTTGATTTTTTTTCAATAGATCACTCCAGGACGTAGCGAAGACAAAAAGAAAAAATCACATGAGGTTGGCCAAGTGTCTGATTCATCAGGACTGTGACCGCACTTGGGGGTGTGTTGTGAGCGCTTTGCATTCAGTACATAAGCAATAACGTCAGGCAGAAAATCCATACCATCATTCTACTGCAGTAAATCTAGTTCTCCGGAATCACGGACTCTAGCTCTGCAGAGCGGGGAACTCATTCTAAGGGTTAGAATAATAATTTTTTTCAAAAGCAGCTGCCGCCGCCTAGCAATACCAGTATCAGGCTGGCTTGGAGCATTGTGACCCTGATGCCGGTGACTCCAAGTCGGATCGGTCGCATGGATCTGCATCATTGATCCATCGTCTGGCATGTGTGGCAGTATGCTTGCAGCCTACACTATGTGATGCCTGCAACTACTGGCAGGGAGTTGATTATACTGCTGAGCAGCCGCTCCAGGTGCCCATGACTGATGAGTCTATAACTTGTTACCCGCCGTCATGCATCATTGCTGGATCAAGACAGTACCTCACCGTGACAGTCCTCCTGACCCAGATCTGACAAGTACACGTCAGTTGGGCCTGGGTGTAACACAACAATGACGACATAATGTACTTATACCTTATGATCCTGTCATGCCGTGGCCATGTCACATCCAGATGCTATGGTGGTGACGTTGTGAGTGTATACAACTCAGAAGCTGCGGAACGGAGGGTTTGGTTTTGGAAATTGGAGCACAGGAAACCAAAGAGGTTAGGGCCCATGTTTTCCCCCTCTCCTAAATTTTTCTGCTGCGGCATCCATGGAATCCCCAGCATCAGTGAGTTATTATACACAAAATAAATACTTGCCCTGGTTCCCCCAGCTTGTGCGATGGGCCAGATCTGGGGTTGATGGAGCCTTGGAGGTGATTAGACATGCCGGTGTGTTGAGGGTGTTGTCGCCCAGCGAGCAGGATTTGATTCAGATTGTCCTCGAGGTAGCTTATAGACTACTAAGTTTAAGCAGGAGGAACGGGAGGCTGACGAAGGTGAAGGAGAAAGGAAGGGCAGAAGCATGGATGGTGTTGAGGATGATCATTGGGTTTGAGTGCTGTCCGAGTCTAGGCACCCGAGGTGCGAAAACCTCTCAACTCGGGAACTTGCGCACACTTGATCTCTGGTGTTTGTCCCTCTGCGTTCAACGGCACAGTACCAAAGTATGTCAATGGTGAACGTTTGAATGTCACAGTCCCCATGTACTAGTCGTAGTATATGTGCTAGCCAGCATATCTGGTTGTGAAATATCAAATGTACAAAGAATAAATTGATATCACGGTACACCATGAACTATTAGTAGTACTTAGTACAGAAGATTTGTATGCTAACGGACTGGAGCTGGTCAGAATTACAACAGGTAAGATAGAGATGACAAGCATAAGTAGCAGAGAGGGACTTGGATGTTGTGAATATACATTATACAAGCACACTTGCGCTATAGAATTAATCTTTCACACCTTGTTCTCGCAACGCCCCCAAGATCTCTGTTAGAATTTCAGTTTGCTTCACCATCGCAGCCTTTACATCTTGCTGCAATTCCTTCATTGCTTCTTCCAAGCCCTTTGTGTGAGAAGCCTGTAAGCCCGCGCCAAAGTCGAATGGAGCCTGAAGGCAACGTCGCTTGGGAGCATGGAGTTGTTGGATTGATGGCATAGATTTTGCCCGAGTTGGAGTATTGGTCAATGAGCCTCCAAAGTGCCACCGCCGCCGTGGCCGTGAAGTCTATCACACATTCATTATCTGAATCCTCTAAACATTAAACAATATGCTTAGTACATACCTGAGGTAGATCAACGAAATCAGTGGCATGAGGGTCGAACCGTTTCCTCTTCAAGCGTGGGTGCATCATCGCTGGCATACATCTGGGCTTGGAGGTAATGCTGGCACTGGCAGCATTGATATGGTCATTGTTACTACTCGAAGGAGACTTCTATCACCGAATGTTAATATGTAAATGCGGAAAATAATATGAATATTTGCCTCAACAGCCACCTGAGCGATGACGCTCGTACTTGGTGGAGGTGGAGATGGAGTGGTGATTGTTGGCATGCCAGTTTGGCTATAGACATACCGACCATTCTCATCAAGAGGCGCACCTTGTCCTCCGCCTCCACCTCTGGGTTGACCCCACTCGTCATAAGACACTTCAGACATGGTGCCGCAGCATGGTGACTTGGAGGATCGTGAGCTGTGATCTGAGTCTGAGCGATAATCAGGATCACTGGGATGCATCCATGGAGGATTGCGTCTTTTTGGCATGGCTGTAGTCCGACTGAGGGGATGAGTTCCAACGCAACAACACCCTATCTAGTATCCAACTTTTTTTTTGAGATAAGCTTGGAGATCATACTCATCCTAAACAAGTTGATCTTACACCACCTCCATTCCCCGCTTTCCCTGACAGATTTTAACGTATGGTATCCTTATGTCCGACTCGGAGTCTGTGATCCGGCAGGGTCTCATGCTTACCCAAAAGTATCATATGCTTAGGTGGTGCAAGGCCTTGGCTCTCGGGACCTTAGCGTTGTAGGGAGATGTTCGGCAGGTCGTTTCCACCACTGGTGTAGAGAGTGTGTGTGCCCGGACCAAGCCCGACTCCCGTGGCTGAGCTGGCCTTGAGGCCCTTGACTCCACACCTCAATCAAAGGACTCCTGGGCCCCTCCTGCCTTCACTATGGATGGTCGTTTCAAATGCGGGGCACCATCATGTAGGAGATCATTCAGTTCAAGTGGTGCTCTTCTCCGACACCGTCCCAGTTGTATCTACTATCAACATCATTCCACGACACAGTCAAACTTTCGACGCAAACGCCTGCTGAGCAACACTGCACCTGATTCACCAGCTTCCAAGAGGACCATGACGAGGCTGCAGGAGAATGCGGTTCGTGAAATCATCAATATACCATTGAGAACAGTCTCACTCGAGTTATATCAGGATAATAGTGAACCAACTCGGATCCCTAATTTTTCCGGCGTTTCCCCAGCACCAGTCCCAGCACCACTCGCACCCATTCCTTTCCCGGCCAAACCCACTAGTCCTGACAATATTCAAGGCATTGTGAATGCCAGCAGCAGTCAGATAGCTACGTTTTCCGTAGCATCCACCGAGTCGCAGTCCCAGCCCGAGACTGAGACCGACCCAGGAACAACCATCCCAAGTCCTGGCGATGCCAATCGGCTGAGTCCGCCACCAACGGGAAGTTCAGGTCGCCCCACTCGGTCTCGACGTTTACCTGCACGTTTCAGAGACGTGCTTCCAGAGCCTGCACCATCTCTTGCCGATGTAGATGTTCAGCCCGAATCTACTCCACAGACAGCCTTGCCTCGTATCATCCTTCATGTATTTGACTCGCTCCTCACATCATTCAATAAATTTGGGATTGCCCGTTACTACCGTCATCGTCCATCATACGACCCAGACGCCTTTGTGACGATTAATCAACTCTCTAACACCACTCGTAATGAAGACTCCAGCATATTGCTGAATACCTCAATTTTGCCTCCGGCGCCACCTTGGCCATGGAAGAATATGGGTATCTGGCGACTCTTAACATGGATGATGACTGGCAGTAGGCAGAAGTCCGAAGCTGAGGTGACTCGTGTCGTGCATGAAGTCATACAGGCAAAGGACTTCGATCAGCATGACTTCGATGGGTTCAATGCTCACACCCAGATGAAGCATTTTGACAAGTCAGAGAGCCTTCCCGGTGAACAAAGCACAAGCCTACAACAAGATAATTGGCAAGAATCATTTGTCAATATCTCTGTCCCAACACGTGAACGAAACTCGAATGGAAACGGACAACAATTCACGATTCCGGGGCTCTTTCATCGTCCCCTGACTGGTGTTATCCGTTCCGCCTTTGCAGAAAAAGCTGCAAAATGGTTCCACCTTATGCCATTCAAGCGGATCTGGAAATCGCCGGTGACAGGTCAGGAGCAGCACCTATACGATGAATTATACACCTCAGATGCTTGGATTACTGCACAAGACGAGTTACAGAAACAAAGGCGTGAGGATGGATGTACCCTGGAACGTGTAATCGCTGGGTTGATGTTCTGGTCTGACGCCACGCACCTGGCTCAGTTCGGAAATGCTGCTGCTTGGCCCATCTATCTATTCTTTGGGAATCAATCAAAGTATGCCCAAAGCTGCCCTAACTCAGGGGCATGTCATCCAGTAGCATTTATTCCAACTGTGAGTCTCATTTAATAGCATTTATTTTCTCTCATTTTTACCTGTGATTACTAGCTGCCGGAAAACATAGTTCAATTCGCGTCGAAGATCACAAAGAAAAAGGCGCTGAGTGATGTCTTAGCTCACTGCAAGCGTGAGCTCTTCCATGGTGTATGGAAAGTATTGCTAGACGATGATTTTATCGAGGCTTATCAAAACGGCATTGTTGTGAGATGCTACGACGGAATGTGTCGGCGAGTATTTCCTCGTATCTTTACTTACTCAGCAGATTATCCCGAGAAGTAGGTCCCAAGTTGGTTCCGGATCTGAGTCACATGATTGACTAGTCGTAGAGTACTCCTTGCTACGATTCGAGACAAGGGCCATTGCCCATGTCCACGGTGTCTTATCCCCAAGACAGATTTTCACCAGCTCGGGATTTTAACTGATATCTCGCAGAGAATAACCAAGGCACGGACATATATCCGAGAAAAGGTTGCTGCTGCACGGGCCGCCATCTACAACCTCGGCGCACCGGTCAAAGGCACGGGGCCAGAAGCACATCTCAAAGGGATGTCGCTGGTCCCTACGTTCGTAAGTCGTTGTAGGTTTTGGATACGCTCACTTGATTCCTCACTACTAGCACTTGTAATAGAACACAATTGCAGACTGCCTCGCCTCGCTGGGATGCAATATCTTTCGTATCCTTACAGTTGACCTCCTCCATGAATTCGAGTTGGGTGTCTTTAAATCAGTATTCAAACACCTTCTACGACTACTCTATGCTATCGATCCCGGCACAGTAGCTATTCTCGATGATCGGTGCGTTACTGTTGCCTCGAAACCAGCTATTAATTTTAAACAAGATTTCCTTCAAGCTTTCATCAAATAACCTCATTTGGGAAGGGTGCAATCCGCCGATTCCCGCCCAGTGTGTCGGGAGCTCGTCAATGCGCAGCTCGACACTTTGAGGATGTTCTCCAGGTACAGCAATTGACTATGTACAATCATTGATGCTTACCGCCTGTGCTCCTGCAGTGTGCAATTCCCGCATTCGAATCTTTATTCCCTGCTGAACATGATGACGTGGTACGGATTACCCTCTTTCGACTCGCTCAGTGGCATGCTCTCGCCAAGTTGAGACTCCACTCCGATGAATCTCTTCGTTCTCTCGACGAAGCTACCCGAATACTTGGTTTCCAGCTACGGAAGTTCCAGGACTCCACATGCAAATCCTTCCACACCATGGAATTGCCATCTGAGACAGCGGCACGTTGGCGCCGAAAGGAAGGCAAGCTAAGCACCCATAGCTCCAACAATACCTCGGCTACTCAGCCCAAATTGTTCAACCTCGCAACATACAAGCTGCATTCCCTAGGCGACTATGCGAGTGCCATCCGTATGTTCAGAACAACAGATTCCTATACTACACAAATTGTGAGTCGTTTCAAATATCTTACTATATATACCTTGACAGGATTAATAACGACTTCCACATCCAGGGAGAGCTGTCCCATCGTCTCATCAAGAAATTCTACGCAAGCACAAACAAGCAGAACCCTTCAGGGCAGATTGCAAAGCAAGAGCGGCGACATACCCGAGTTCGGCGCCAACACAATATTTATTTCAACTCTGAAGACAACGTGGACTCACGAAACGACGTCAATGTGACATCGCCTGAATCACATCACCGACTTTCTGACTCGCCGACTAATGCCTTCAACCTAGCAGAGTTCCTGCGAAGTTCCCCAGATGACCCTGCTCTCGAGGTTAGTACCTAAGCCCACGCTTGAGACTTGCGCTCACTGATGGTTTCTAGGATTTCATTCCCAAACTTAAGGATCATCTTCTGTCCCGATTACTGAACTGTGATTATGACGGTGACGAGCAGACATTCTCCAGCGAGGAGCGAAACCGTGTTCAGTTCATCAATAATCTCAACGGAGTGCTCCACCTGAAACGTCTTCAGATCAACTATACCACATATGACATGCGCCGTGATCAAGACACGTTGCGTCCAGGTCATGGCTCTGCAGTCATGTTGCTCTCACAGGAGGATGGTTCAAACACCCATCCCTTTTGGTATGCTCAAGTATTAGGTGCATTTCTCATTGCGATCGACCACGCTGGCGCTGAGCAGACCATGGAATTTCTATGGGTCCGCTGGTTTGGTGTCGTCCCCGGATACCGCTGGGGATTCAGGAATGCTCGTCTTCCCAAAGTCGGGTTTATTCCCTCGGACTCGGGGGCTGCCTTTGGGTTCATTGACCCATCCCTTGTCCTCCGCGCTTGTCACCTAATCCCTGCCTTTGCTGATGGTCACAGTGATTCATTGCTCCGACACGGCACATCTGTCGCACAAGAAAATAATGTTGTTGATGACTGGGCGGCATACTACATCAACATGTAAGTTTAAAAACCCAATACATTGGAGTTCTAACAAACTTGAGGTCATCTTCAGATTCGCTGATCATGACATGTTTATGCGCTACCTAGGTATTGGTGTGGGACACCATGTTCAATATGATCCTTCAACATTGCCATACCAGGAAGATCCCGACCCGAATGCCAGCGCTGGTGCAGTTACACAGGACAAGCTACCAGCCGCCTTGGAGGATCTTAGCGACAAAGGTAACTCCGACTCTGACAACGATGGATGGGGAACTTACAGCAAACCCCACCAGATGAGGAAATCGAAGATAGTGACCGCTCTGAAGAAAGCTCCGACGCAGAAGATAGTGGAGTCGACTCGGATGCAGAACTTACGGATGAAGATTGGAGTGACGAGGATGAAAATGATGGCCCTCATCCGACATTCACATTCTAATGTACAAGTGCTCAGCCTGTATAGGATAGTCGAGCGCTAGAAATATATCTATCGCAAACAGTGTTATCTTGTGTGTCAGGGTCAAGTTTTCGCTCGCTGGGTAAAGCAGTAGGTTCACACTCACATTGCAAAGAATGGGAAAAGGAATGTAAAGGGCGGCCAAAATGACATGTTCCTTCATCCTTAGGCATAGTATTACTGGCCTCGGCCGCATCCAACAAAATATTGTGAATTTCTCGCGGGCAGTTCTAATTACTCTACAGTCACACCCCAAAATAATAACAATTTCCACTGTCCTGGTCATCAGAGAACTAAACTGGATACACTTCCGTCACTATCAGCATTCAGTCAAGGCTTGACGACAACGGATCACAACACACATTTTGCTAAGCATGTTCTATGTAGTTACCGCGCAATCCAGCGAACGCATAATAGAAATAGTGTTTAGGCAGGTTTGGCAGTAAAACAAAGGCATCGCATGCCATCTTGGTTTCAGTGATGTCGAGGCCACCTGGACATGTTTGCGGAGAGGCTAGTCAGGGATATCGATAGGGGCCTGCTCGGACTTGGAAGCCCTCCGTCTCCATTCGTTTGCCATGTCATCGTCTGGGAACTTGGCATCAGAGGTCGTGGGAGCTTAAGTATTATATGGCTGGGATATGCAGATCATTACTGTAATGACAATTAACCAACCCAACTGCATCCCCCACACCTTACAGTTCCTTCACAAGATAGGCCAATTCAAACAGTTCGGGGATCTCTCCCCACCTAAACCCAAACCATGACAGTAGCTGTTACCAAACCCATCTGCCCCCCCAACCCCAATGTGAACCACACCGCCCAGTGCCGCCCCAGTGCTCATGACCCATAATGCAGTCACTCTTCTTAGCCACACACAGGCTTTGCTCCAACCACAGAGCTGTTTATTCAGTCACTACATCATATCTTAAACTACACTGGGCAGACATGTAAAGAACCTATGGCAGAGGAGGAGGTTCATTTACAAAGGAGTAGTGTATCATATGCTAATATATGAGGAAGATAAGGTAGTTATCCTACGGGCGGGCCCGCCACCGCCGCCATCTGATTCTTGATTCCTACCTCACGTGACCTAGTCCAAGTCCAAATTAGGGTTAGCGCGTGGGAATCCGCGCAGCCCCCTAAATCCCAACGACTTTTACCAGACTAGAAAGAATGGTGATGGGCCAGCTGCAGAGATAGATGGAAAGTGCACTAGCAGAAATGTATTTTGAGAAAGATGGCCCAGATCCCGCAGCACAACCACCCACAAAAATTAGACTATATATAGCTACCATTTGTGCCATCACAGCCCTCCACATGTATTTCCGAGAGATGCGCAGCGGAATGACAGCGAGAAATATTTAAAAGATCTGATGGGGGCGGTGACACTGCCACACGCTAATGTCAATACCGACTCGGGCGGAGTCTGAATCGTACCGACTGCGTGATTACTGACTAGTCATGAACCGTGCAAGTTCGGGACCGTTGTCCGTGTGACGCACTGTGAGAAACACCTTGTCATTTTCGACTTCGACGCAGTAAAACGCTCCTGCTCCAGACTCAGCCACGAGAAAGCGTGAGCGAGTAGCTGAGAGTGTTCAATGAGGATTGTACCGTGCCGATGGTGAGTAGTTGAAGCGTTATTCTTAAAATTTGAAAAGCTTTTGCAACTCTGGTGGAATGATTTTATCGTCATACGGTTGCGCTCAAGGCATTGAATACTGTTACAGGTTTATTTGGACTGCCCTAGCTCAGGGGAACTTTACCGATATTTGCAAACTCAATCCCGATCATTGCGGATTAATAGTTAGGCCCATTGATCAAGTGTTTCGTGACCCACCTCTAACCCCGTCCACTGAGTTGATAGCACGACTAGCTTCCGCTAAATTGGGGAATATTTTCAAATGAAACGTTTAGACAGCTGGTGGGCGCTTGTGAACGATCATGAACGGGCCTTGATTCGCATGAGATAGAGCGTAGCCACGGGTAACTGGCGCTGCTTAAAAGACTACAGGACATGTTCCATTCCCCATGTTCTACCCACCTGCCATGTCCTGGTCATCATGTGCCGCTCTCCTGTTATCAGCGACTGCCCTCTCCTCGTTCACGATTGCACGGGCGCAGTGCACGCAAGATAGTTGGCCTCAGGCGTATCACGGAATACCCCCGGGCGACTATAGTCCAGAATGGCAGAATTGTGTGTGCTGATATGCACCTCTTTGTACCATTCACATCACGACGAGGTTCTCGCAGACTTTCAGGTGACCCAGAGCCTTCCAAATGTGACATGGCCCCTTGCTCGGAACTGGGCCGGGAACATCCCCGTGCAGAGAGCGGGTCATCCGAATGACACCTTGTTCTTTTGGGCGTTCGAGTCTTCGAATGGGTCGTTTACCTCGAGGAGCAGGAAGCCATGGGGAATCTGGCTCAATGGAGGGTTAGTTCGTGGGCCGTATATCGTACACAGCTAATCGGTTTACGTAGTCCTGGCTCCTCGAGCCTCGCTGGGCTCTTGTTCGAGGTCCGTGTTGTACTTCGCCGGTAGTATATATCCCGTCTGATCGTCGTGTTGACTTTGCACCCCAGAACGGCCCTATTAAGATCGTAAGCAATTATTCAGCCGGCGAAAATCAGTACGCGTGGACCACTGTCGCTGATTACGTGTGGATCGATCAACCAGTGTATGTCGGGATTCTCGTCTTTATACCGGAAGACTTACGTGTTTTTGTTAGCGGAACTGGGTTCAGCACTGTCGACGCCGACAGTTCTGGTGCGTTACATCGGCTAGGTTTTACCCCTATGATCTGATTTCGACACCCCATTCAGTCGCCGATGAGGACCAGCTGGGGAAGGATTT
>JBBPNO010001037.1:0-10702 GCA_038090915.1 Boletus eberwhitei
CAGTGATTGACTTTTACACGGTGAATGATGTATATCAAGGTTAAGGTTTTACATGAGAGAAGCGTCCCTATATATAGTACTTCGGGACTTTAGGGTCGGTTAATCATAAATACTAAATAGGAAGAGGGAGATCGGATCTCAGATAGAATCAGGGGATTTAGGAACTACGAGGCAGGGCACAAGAGAGCACTGCCGAGGGGAGGCCGTCCGATATGTAATACAACGTTATGAAATAGAGGAATGAAACATAGCCATAGTCCTGTGTGTTCATCACCTTGCACAGCCTTCTTGGCGGTATTGATTGGTCGGCGTTTAGAAGGCATAGCCTTCTGCGTTGGGGGTCAATGGGGTGTTGGAGAAGTAATCCCCTGTGTCGAAGAGGAGGTCATCCCATAGGGATGGGGTCAGAATGTCATTGTTCAAGGAAATTTGGTATCCCCCCAGGTCAGCCGTAACAACCTTGATATACACTATTCACCGTGTAAAGTCAATCACCATCAAAGTTCCACCTCGCTTCGATCGCACCTCGATCTGGAAGCCATCTCGTCGTTACTCTTGCTATTTGCAGAGATAGCAAGTGTGGTACTTTGTACCATCGCTCTTAGCAGGGCTCCCCCTCTCTGAGCACGGTCGGCTCACCATTTGTCCAAGTAGCGCCAGCCCACGTTCGGGCTTCTGCACAGTGAGCTATCTCAGAGGAGTATAGCAGTAAAGCCTTCCCACGGCATATCGGAGCGACGCCCTCCAGATCAAGATCTAATCGGGAAACAGGGAAGGTGGCCGGTTGTAGTTTAAACGGATTACACGGTCACGTGTCACAGGTTACGCAGGTCGCATAACAAAATATCAAGGTTATCGGCTCCTTAGTGCTACCAAGCCTAAGGCAACACTCGGGTCTACAGGTGTAGACAACCTTCTCCCACCATTCGACGAATCAACCTCTCTGCTCTCCTAGGACAAGACCCACAGTTCTCAGAAGAAGAAGAGGCCACACCAACACGTGCTTCAGAATCTACAGATACGTCTTCCTCCAGAAGAATCGGATCGTCTCGAGAACCATGAGACTATCACTACCAAGACCCTCGAGACCGTTCATCTCCCCGTCCATCTCGAACTCCAGGTCTACCAGGTGGTCTCCACTCTCAGTCCGCGACCCCATTGGAAGATCCCACCCCTTTACCACCCTCGGAACTGGAACCAATCAACGTAGATCTGCAAGAAGAGAACCTAGACCTATTTGCAGATCCCCCGGACCAACCGACAAGTGACGACGAAGACGATATGGTTGAATACAAAGCAGTACTACTTGAAGAATGGAATGGAGAAAATGAAGACACTAAGAGATGGCTCTTAGCCATGGAGGGATACTTCAACCTCCATGAGAACATGCCGATAAATGTCAGGAAGCATACGCTCCTGAATAGGATGTCAAAAGGGAAAGGAAAGGGGTTCTCAGAAGCATGGCTTCTCAAGTTAATGGACGACACGGTGCCCGACGCAGAGAAAACCTACGCAAAGATAAAGGAAGCCTTCGCAGTCTCCTTCTGCCCATACAACAATGCCGACAACGCTCGCGTAAAACTCACCGGCCTCGAACAAAGACACCTAGAAGGAAGCTTTGACAAATTCGTCTCTCAATTCTCCCTACTGGCCGTAAGGTCAGAAGTACAAGACACGAAAGCCCTATATCTGACCTGCCAGTGGTTCATTCCATCATATGGATTGTATGGTACGAGCTTCATTTCTTCAAAACCAGTTGATATACTCTGGTGCTATTGGCCTCCTTGTCTCTCTTGTCATTTTTGATGAATCAGCTGCCAAGCTGAATTCAATATGCAATCATCTAGGAGGAAAAATCTGACTTACAGATTAAGGCATACTTCGACTTTGATGACATTGTCAGCATTCAACATTTTAGCATATTCTCCAACATATGTGAAGGTGCTGAGACAACTATGCACATTGGGGGAAACAAACTTCACATCTCACAAATCTTGTCTGTGGTCGGAAAAAAGACTGGTATAACAACCATCAGATCAGGGATATCTGTTATAAACCAACTGTTAGTTCTACAGCCTGTTAAATACTAGGAAGATAAGGCAAATCTGATTGCAAATATAGACACCATCACCATCATAAAAGACATGTCCCAAGAATGTTGGGCAATGCCCATATATGGTATGGTATAACATGAGAGAGTCTTGTAACCATCAACAAAAGCTTAGAGGTGTATCAAAGTAGGAGGCCACATACTGCAGGTAATAGATTGGATCATAATAGGTGGGATATTTATCCACACAATGGTGGTTCTCAAGGGCTGGCAAAGCCCTTACTAATTGTTGAACTAGTTGGTTGTGTAAGCACAAATTGTCATATGCTACTGCTAGCAAGGTAAAGCTCCAATTGAAAGATGCACTGAAATCTACCCTTTGCCCAAGCTTTCCCATGCTCAATCTAAAAGCCACTCTGAGTCCCCAATTGCTTGGAGTCCTACTACAGGCCCAGCTTCTTCCCTCACTGCTGACACCAACATCACTGACCTAAAGGCACCACTCATTTGCTGGAACAATGACTGTGCTGTGCACATAATGTGCCTCATCTCATGGTTGAAGGAAAATGAGACTGCATGCCTCAAAATACTTTCTGACTCTACACAGGATGCAAAGAATGCTGACCACAAGAAGAATGTTTCATTCCACAATAAGAATTACTACTATCTACAAGCTGTTCAAGCAATTTTCATGAATGATGCTGACAAACATGTACAACATTTTTCCCAAGTCTGACCTGATGTTTTTGTCAAGAAGATTGACTGCCATATCAAGGAGTAGGTGGACTCATATGTTGCAGTGGTACCCTGACTAATATTTCATAGCTTAAAAAAGGCCTACAATGCAGAGAACATAAGGCTCAGAAAAACAGACACAGGGATGACATATAAGGACTTGCAGTGTGATCCCTCGAAGATAAATTTAATAAGTATGTTTCCAATACCACACTCAAATTTCACCTCTACTAACACTTGATAGCTTTAATAGTGGACTTGTTTCCATGGTGGCCAGACCTTCATGGGTTCTGGAGGACAAATCCTGGCTTTAACACAAAGCCATCTATTGCAGATCCCAGTCAGGACCTTGAGGGAGAGGCATTGTCAACTTTCCAGTTTGGAAACACTGGCAGTGATGCCAGCTCTGCAAACCAGACAGAACAAGACAACTGGGCTGATTCCATCTATTCATCTAGCAATGGTGCCACCAATCCCCTCTCATTCCTTCATCTGGACTTGCCTGTGCCTCATCTTGCATCAGAAACTAGTATCACATTCATCACTGCCAGTATGCAAGATCATGACAAATTGTTCTTGATATGGCTCAATATGAATGTAGATGAAAGCTCCACAGTAACATCTTCTAATTTACCCTTGTTTTTGATGTACTTGCATGACACCACCATTTCCTCCACGCATCTGCATGACACCACCATATCTCCTGCATATCTATACAACGCCACCATTTCCCCTGTCCAACTGCACAATGCCACTATGTCCCCTTCATCTTCAACCCATTTGCCCAACCCCTCACTGAAATGACCTGGCCTTACCGGAAGGCAACAAGCAACAATCAATAGTGATGACAAGTAAAGGTGAATCAAGTAGCTCCTGTAGTCAACCAGTAAGACTGGGAAAAAGACCAAGAGGACAAGACTGAGATCCTTTGACGGCAACTTGGGCCTTTATATACTGTCTAGGAGTTTACACTTGTGTATACTAGATCTAACAATATGCTATGCTACATGTGTGATTGATGAGGCAAACATAAGGGAAACATGCATATCAGTACAGCCATGAAATAGAAGAGAGGCATAGCATGAGGATTACATAAGGCAAAGGAGTCATAGATAAAGGCATGAGGTGAACATGTATTTGTCTAGACTAACATGTGTGATCCTGCAGGCAAGCATGAGGTGATCTAGACCTTGGATGAGTCATGGTGAATGACATGAGGATGATGGGTCTAGATCTTTTGCATGGACTTGAGCATTTGACAGGTTCGGATTATAGGGGTAAAAGATAGGGGCTAAATGTGAAAGTCAATGTATAAAATGAGGAAAAATAGTAGAAATAAAAGGAAAAATAATGTGGTCTGTAACACTCACCACATTCTCTCCTCCCTACTTTGACAAACCACCATTGTCTTCACAAGGTAGCAACTTTCCTGGTCCATTTCTCCCCCACTCCTCAAGTAAAGCTCAGAGCAGGCATGGCACAATACCATTCACATTTTATGGTGGTTCTTTGTATATCATCCCTCCCCATCACCATTTGCAACCCAAGGAAACATCCTATAATTCTGATAATGATGAACAGGATTAGCATGCACTTACACCTTTGGATCACTGCCCTATCAGAGCATCCACAGCACAGGAGCACAGTTTCTCTCAAGATCATTGTGTCTCAACAAAATCATCCAAGACTGATCAACAATCACACTGCATTGTATCCACCCCTCCCACCTCTGCCATTGATGCCACTACCAGTAGTGGCTCATACCAGTCCACAACAAAGCAGACATGTATGTCCACTGCCACCATTGCTTCCAACTCAACAGATAAATTCATCACACAAGGTGCAATAATTGCAGGTTGGCAACATAAAGAGAAGGCCCACCATCATGAAGCCCATTATCATGACAAGGCTGCAGAACGTGCCCATAAAGAATGGATGGCACAATTCAATGCTGAGCAAGCCCAGTGCTTGCAAGAGTTCAAAATAAAAATGGCTGAGCTCAAGTTGCAGCAGCTAGATTGTGAGTTGGAGTTGGCAAAGGTGCAATCTGGTGAAAATGCTTGATTGTTGTTGTTGTCATCATCTACCATGTTGTAATATATTCCATGTAGTATATCATAGCATGCCATTGTATACTGGACTGTTGTATGTTACATGTAATCTATATATTCTCAAGCAATATATTCATAACCTGTCCATGAAAAGCTTGCCCCATTGATGTAGCAAGATCATCATTCACCTCTGATTCCCCATTTCCATCCTTCAGATCCTTACCAGCATATGAGTTATGTCCTTCAACTGGATCCTCCTTCCTAAATTCAGCCAATGAGCTATCCAACCTAAGCTCTCTCTCAATGTCAATAATCAAATTGTGTAAAATCAAGTAGCAATGAATCCATTCAATCACATGATTGAGATTCCTTTGTGTTTGAATTCAGAAGTGCAAATCCACAAGTGATTGGAAACGATATTTGAGTAAGCCATAAAAATGCTCATTCCAAACACATATCTGTAACTATTAAAATTAATTTAGAGAAAAATATGAAAAATTCTTACTGATGATAAATGATAATTGAACTTTCATTTATCAGAACCAAGGCTTCCTCTGACAGGTTTCTTGAATAGTGTAACACACCATGTTTGGGAGGGATAGGCTGAATCAGCCCAAAGCCACTCATTTGTGACAAAGAATTGACCAGAATAACAGGCAGCACAAGCATGTCCAAAAGCACTTGCATCATGCACATTTCCTGGAAGACCAATGACATAGTCCACAATCTTCAGGTTATGAGGGAGAATTATAATCTAGTAAAATATAATATTAGTAAATATCTATATTAGTGGAATAAATTTAAACCAACCTGACTTGTTACAGAATAATGTGATTTTTGATCAAAGAAGACCTTACTATGGTATCTTGGCTTTTGAAAAAAATTGAAGGTTGAACCATTGACACATAAAAAGCCTTTTCTCTATTCTGGAATAGATCTGGTCCCAATCCAAGCTTCAGCTCTCTCCTTTTCTACACAATCATCTTCACAATGAATAGGATCAAAATGAATAGCCTGATCATGCAGACTAGAAGTGAAAGCATAACATGCTTGTAGCAGTTATAAATCACACCAACAGCCACACCTGCCCATTCAGCCATATCTTGCAATGTTGCAGCATTGTCATAATGTCCTGCTCTATTCAAGAACAATGCCAGCTGAAACCAGACAGGCAATTGCTGGTTACTTGCATGAAATTCTGGAAGTGGCATGCCATCAGACTCAAAGTTGGAGTCAGAAATACTAGCAGTGAAAAAGATAGGATGGCCATGAATATTCTCAATGAGTTGAATGAAGACTTCAGGAGATACACAAAGCTTTCAATGAAAAAGCCATGGGCAATGGATTTGTGGAGCATGAGTGGTAGGAATATAGGCAAGAAGAACATGAGCCTGCTGTACTTCATCAATCCTTGCCAGAATGGCATGTTGAAATTGAATGATCTTTTCTAACTGGAAAAAAAAAGATAATGGACTGGCCTAAATCTGACATTGAGTGGGAGGGGATTGTGGAAGGAGTTGATGGTGGAGTGGGTGAGAATGAATGAAAAGACTTGGATAAGTTAGACCCAGGCTCAGAGTCTGATAGCATGAGATTAGGCTCAATTTGAGCCACAATGGCATTCCAAAGCTCCATAGCTTGTGCTATCCTGATGCTGCTAAAAGCTGCTTGAAGGAGGCTCAAGGCTTTCTGATGTGCTGGGGATCTGGGCATACTACAGGGAAATGACTGGAAGCAGGGGAACTGGCTAGATAATAGGACTTGGTATATTTGAGCAATATTTTTTTACTTTCAAGTGGAGATTAAATTTGCTGCCCCAATAAGCAGCCTTGGTTTTGTAATGTTGCTGCAATGCTGTTGTCACAGGTGCATCCAATAACTTTAAGTGGAGATTAAACTGCCCAGACTGTTTTGCAAATGTGCTGTGCAGGAGGTACTGGATGTTTTTGGCAGTATGCTATGCTAGGGTTGGATTTGTAAGATTACTCCAAATTTGGAGATATGCTGTGCTGTGGAAGCATCCAAATGTTCAAGCAGAGATCCAATTTATGTGCTTGGTCCAAGATCATGCATAACTTTTTTAGCATACTAGCACTAGTTGGCTTGGCTAGGTATTTGAGTACCACTAATGAATGAGGTTCAATGATGGATACAACAACTCATTGAGCACATGTGCAGATGAACCTATAGAGAAATTAATGATGTCAGATATCAGAGAAAAGCTGTCACAACATATATATTCTGCATTTGTGGACTTGGAACATTTATTTTGTAATACTCTATGACCCTAACCATGGAACAGACATTAATATATAGTTTATGATGCTCCAACAACACTGATCACAGAGAAAACCTTAAAAGTACAGTTTATAGTTGAGTATATAATATTTTCACATCTGACAGCACTCATTTGCAGGTGCCTGGCCCATTTGCTGCAGAAAAAATCCTCCACCACTATCATGGGAGCTGGGGATAATAAGTGGAACTATATAGTAATTAGATAAATTTTTCACATGGTCTAATTATTCCCATGAGTCACTTTGCAGAGGGCCAGACATTTCTGGCTGAGAAAACCCTCCCCCACTACCATGGGAGTTGTTGGGGATTTTGAGCACCCTAACTTTCTGTATTGTCAGAATGGCTGATTGAGTGAATATATATTTTCTTGTGGTGTAAACATGAATTGTCCATGAAAAGGACTACTGTCCTAGTGCACATTGTTGACATTTTGTTTACATTTATTATTTTATAGTATAATATCATTGTTGAAGGCAATCCTGCAACATTACATTTGATGTGTAATCAGCAGTGATCAAAATTTGAAAAATGTGCACTGAGGCAGTGGTTCCCAGTGCAGAAAGGTGATGTCAGTATAATGTCAAAAACGTGGACTGGAACAGTAGTTCTTTCTGCAGACAATTCATATTTTTACTAGAAAAAAATACATATGCAGTCAATTGTCCATTGTAACAATGTAGGAAGTGGGGGTGCTCCAAATGTAAACAATGTGCACTCAGGCAGTGGTCCTAAGTGCGGAAAAATGAGGTTATTAACACTGCTAACATATCATATTTCATTAGCCTTAGAGTGTAAAATATTAATTTTCTGGCAATCATCTATTGTAATGATCTAGAAAGTTGGGGTGCTCAAAAATGTGAAAAATGCGCACTCAGGCAGTGGTCCCCAGTGCGGAAAAATGATGCTATTAGTATTGCTAACATATCATAATATTTCACTAGCCTTGGAGTGTAAAATATTGGGTTCTGCCAATCATCTATTGTAATGATCTAGAAAGTTGAAGTGCTCAAAAATGTGAAAAATGCGCACTCAGGCAGTGGTCCCCAGTGCGGAAAAATGATGCTATTAGTATTGCTAACATATCATAATATTTCACTAGCTTTGGAGTGTAAAATATTAATTTTCTGGCAATCAGCTATTGTGATGATCTAGAAAGTTGGGGTGCTCAAAATGTGAAAAATGCGCACTCAGGCAGTGGTTCCCAGTGCGGAAAAATGAGGTTATTAACACTGCTAACGTTTCGTTAGCCTTGGAGTGTAGAATATCAATTTTCTGCACAAATAACTTGTATTGGAGTATGCATTGTTCATTGTTGGACATCCCATACCTATGCCTAACCAATATGAATTACAAAAACATAGTAGTATTTCCATTTTAGTCAGTCTATAGTCGTTCAGGTGACCTGTTCCTGTCGGTACACATATACACCTAACCCTAATGTTATATTTAGCTTTGTGCGGCGTTTGTTCGAATATGCCAAAGCTGAAGAGATTCTGCACTAATGTCAAAAAAAAGAGAGCAAAACATCTATTCAATGGGGTCAGTGTCAGGGATTTCACAAGCAAGATATACATTGTATTTGCCTACAAACTGAATACACAGCCATTGCCGAACACATGTTGAACATACGTCATGAACTGTTGCACAAAGGTCTGGCCTGGACGCATTCCAGATAATGTATGGATGGTATGCTGAGTGGATGGTGAGCTTCAAGCACCTCTGAAGTGTGCCAAACACTGTCGAACACATGTTCAGCCTATGTTCGGCGCCTCAAAAGGTGGTATTCCGCAGCATTGGGCATGTTAGGGGGAGCGCCGAACACAGGCCGAACATTGTCAAACACATGTTCGGCGCACCGAAAAACATGTAGCTTCCCTAGTGCATGAATCCTCTAGTTGTTCCGTCAGGGTGATATATAGAATGTAAACATCATGGCATTGGGTAACTACACGTGCGCTACTGTGGATGATGTTGAACTAATCACCCAGTTCTTCACTGCCCTTGTAGTCAGTGGCCTTGCATGTACGTGCACTCCTGCGCAGAGGAATATCCACATCCTTGTCCTTATGCACTCCGTCTTCTTTGCCACTGCTGCCAACACCACGTCTACGATCCGTGTCCAGATGGTCAGCTATGTCTGCATTCTTGTTGGCTTCATTACACCACTGATCGTCTATATGCTCTGTAAATAAATACCTGTCTATGAAATTGTTCATAATCTATCTGCAAAGCATTACAATCATTGTCTTCCTCCACCATCGGGGTGTAGAATCCTTTCACGTGCTTCAGGAGCATATGGGCCATCTCCGGGGTCTCGTTGTCCTTGGTGAGCAGGAACCGGGTGCATGCATCATACCAGATGGACCCCAGTTCTTAGGGTTAGGGTTAGGGGGGCGAGCACACCGAGCGAAGCGAGGTGTGCGAGCGGGATAGTGTGTGATGGGTTGCCAAATAGGTTATAGGCGATGGGGCGACTACCCCCATTGCCACCTATTTCGTCGGGTTGACTCATCAGACCTCTGGCAAATAGTGAAAAGAATTTCATATCTCTTACCTATATTTATACAAGAAAGCGACACGCACAGACCATTAATAATAATGTGAGAAGCGGAGATAGACGCAGTGGAAATTAACAACGGATCTTTCTGGTTGCGTGACAGCGTGTGATTATTCCCCACACTGGGCAGAGATTAATCTGGGCCGGTTTTATCGCCATGGCTGAGTCCGGGTCTTTGGGTCTTTATGATCTGGATGCTTCTTCTAGAACACTTACGTAATATTATCTCACCCCTAGCCGGGGATGGGCCACCGTTAGGTTAGGCCTCTTAGATTAGCCGTTAGCTTAGGTTAGGTTAGTTAGACCTTAGGGTTAGGCTAAGCCATGTGAGATTACACGTATGATCTAGGCTATGGGACTATCTTTCTGAAATTCCCTAGCTCTAGGATAAATGTTTTTTCTTGAAAAACCTATGAGACTTGACACACATATGCTTGGCATAGGAGATTCCAAGACTTCAGAATGTACACAATAACTTGGGCATCCTGGATGCCCACATGTTGCAAGGGTCATCAGAGACCCTGAACATCCTGGACTCTATCTACAGACATGGGCGTCCAAGATGCCCACATGTACACAGGTCATTGGAAAAGCAAATTTTCTGACTACATATGTAGTGTAACTCAGGCATCCTGGATGCCCACATGTACACAGGTCATTGAAAAAGCAAATTTTCTGACTACATATGTAGTGTAACTTGGGTGTCCAGGATGCCTGAGTCATGGATTAGGAATTATCACCAGGGTCCTTCTGGAACTCAGAAAAGTTAGAAGAGAATAAGTGTATGGTTGTTTCTATCACATCCATTGTGGATACATTGAACATAACACCATATAGATATAAAGAAATGATATAAAAAACTGAATACTTGTATATGATTCTGGATAGGATTTAAGGCATGAAGTAACAATGCAGAGGATTCCAACTGTAGATGGTGATATGGGCATCCTGGATGCCCACATGTGCCCTGGATCCCAAGACAACTATACATATATAGTGAGATGGGAGTCT
>JBBPNO010001038.1:0-10702 GCA_038090915.1 Boletus eberwhitei
CGGCTGAAAAATGCTGATCGATTCACGACCCTTGACTTACGTTGGGGTTATAATAATGTGCGAATAAAGGAAGGAGATGAATGGAAAGGTGCCTTCGTCACACCCATTGGGGCATACAAGCCCACCGTAATGTATTTCGGAATGACCAACTCACCTCCAACGTTTCAACAAATGATGAACGATATATTTAACAACATGTATGCTGTAGTCATTATTTACATTGACGATTGTATGATATTTACATCGGGGAAAACGGACAAAGAACACGAAGAGGTAGTAAAAGAGGTCCTTCGCCGCTTATGCAAGAATGACCTTTACGTAAAACCGGAAAAGTGTTTCTTCTCGAAGGACAAAGTAGATTTCCTCGGTATGGTAGTATCTAAAGAGGGGATCGAGATGCAGAAAGGAAAAGTTGCAGGTGTTATGGATTGGCCGGTCCCAACCCATCTCAAACAACTTCAAGGATTCCTCGGTCTCTGTAATTATTACAGGCGATTCATAGAAGGTTTCGCTAATATTGCATGCCCCCTAAACGATCTTACCAAGAAAGACGTTCTGTTTTCGTGGAGATCCGATCAACAATTAGCGTTTGATACGCTCAAGAAAAGGTTCACGACGGCACCTTTACTCGCATACCCAAATCGAGAACAAGAAGTACGCGTAGAAACGGATGCCTCGGACATTGCCACGGGAGCAGTGCTCTCTACTTTATGCAACGATGGTAATTGGAGGCCTGTGGCTTTCATCTCACATTCTTTTGACAGTGCAGAACGTAATTATCCTATTTATGACAAGGAACTCTTAGCCGTTATTCGAGCATTAGAAGAATGGCGATATTATCTAATTGGTCGCAAAAGGTTTGAAATCTGGACTGACCATAAAAACCTAGAATACTGGAAGAAACCGCAAACTCTTAGCGGTCGTCAAGCGCGCTGGCACGCATTACTACAAGAATTTAATTATGTTTTTGTTTATAAACCAGGTTCGACAAACGGTCGTGCAGACGCGCTATCTCGCCGACCAGATCACGGAGATGCAATCCCAGATCATAATACGAACATTATGGTTCTTCCTCCTTCTGTTTTTATTAATTCCATCGCTTTAACTTCAGACTTCATGACGGAATTAGAAAACCTTTCTAAATCTATGAACATCGACGCAATCGATGATTTCTCTTTTGATTATAATATGAACATTTTCAAAAACCCAAAAAACAAAGTGTTTGTTCCTGACACTTTATGTACTCAACTCATAACATTATGTCACAACTTGCCAATAGCAGGACATGGTGGTCATTTCAAAACAATACATACTCTCACTCGCTATTTCTCATGGCCAGGAGTCACAAAGGACATAAAAACGTACATAGACAGCTGCCAAGTGTGCGCCCTCACGAAGGGTAAGCAAAAGGCACTGGCAGGCAAAATTATGCCCCTTCCCGCTACACAGCATCCATGGGAAGATCTATCCATAGATTTCATTATAGGATTACCTGAATCTCATTCTTTTACGGCTATCTGCATAATCGTAGACCGATTTTCTAAAGAAGTCGTTTTCATTCCTACTTATGATACATGTTCATCTTTGGACCTAGCCAAAATCTTCAGAGACAATGTTTGGTGTATCCATGGACTTCCGTCTACGATAGTTTCCGATAGAGGACCGCAATTCGTGTCCACATTTACCAAAGAGCTTTGTAAGCTACTAGGTATTACGCAAAAAATATCCACTGCCTACCACCCACAAACAGACGGTCAAACTGAGCGCGTAAATAGAGATCTAGAACAATATCTCTGCGCATATTGTGGAAAAAGGCAACACGAATGGTCTGAATGGCTCAAGATGGCTCAATTCTCCCACAACAATATAGTCACTACAGCCACCGGAGAAATCCCTTTTAACGTCACTAGAAACTATGCACCTCGCATGGGTTTCGAAGGGAAATTATCTGGCTTCACAGGAGAAACAAGTAGAGCCCATAAGGAAATAGAAGAGACGTTGAAGGAGACGAGAAAAAAGATGATTAAGTCATCAGAAAAGAAGCGGTCAGACACCCCTATTTATTCCGTCGGTCAGCAAGTCTGGCTATCTACCGACAAACTCAATCTCCCCTACACGGCAAAGAAATTAACACAAAAATGGATTGGACCCTATCGCATCACACACGTCCTTCCTAACGCCGTAACTCTAAACCTTCCCAAAACCGTACGAATCCATCCCACGGTTAACATATCTCGCGTCAAACCCTATAAAGAAACTCTACCTGGACAACCTGTGGTTCGTCCCAATGCAATAGAGATAGATTAGGAGGGCAAAGAACAATTCAAGATTGAATATGTTGCGGCTTCTAGAATGAAGAATTGGAAGCTAGAATATTTAGTGCACTGGGCCGGATACGATGAAACAGATCGCACCTGGGAATCTGCCGACATCATTAACACTGCTCCGGAAGCAGTTGCAGAATTCCACAAGAAAAACCCATCCGTGCCTAGAAAACTACGAGGACTTTCAGCTTCCGCACTCCAGTCATTATTCTCTCCTTTCGAAAATTACGCTATCACTGAACCTACAACGACTCGCCTGGAATTCGAGTCTTAAAGAGGGGATAGTGTTATAATATGAATATTTTCAAACTTTTCTACACTCCTTTCCTTTACCTATAAAAATCACATGATCACAACACGTGATCGTGGGAACACTTACGTAATCAGTCACGTGACAAAGTCTAGAACTAAATCACGTGACCACCTCATGTTATTAATCTCCGCTCTTTCACACACTTCATAAATTCACACATTCATTTCCGTCTTCATATTCTCACAGAACCTTCTCTCATTTACCTTACTATAGTAACTAGTCACACGCACAGCTTGGTCCGTGTGCCATCTTGTAACTTATAAAAGGTAGACACTTCAACGACTGGTATCCCAGTCGAATCCACTTTGTTCACCAGCTATAGTCATTGCTTCGGCCTCTGGTCATCGTAGGCTGCTTTTGAATGGACGAGACCCACATACCCTCACCATCTTCTTGAGCCAGTAGCTGTGTACGCTGCGAGGTAGACCCGAGCCTTGTGGATATTAGCATTGAGGACGTTGGTATCATAATAGTTTCTTCCAGAGTTTCAAAGAAACAGAGGGGTAGGTTGTGGTATTCTCCCATTCGTAGTCCACATGGCTAGTCAGGGAATTGTCAATAGTACTGGCCATAAGACCAAGTACTCTCTTATCTAGCATCTTCCACTTTGTTTGGTCTGCAGCAGATGTCTGCGCGTTGTGGGTAAGAGTACCATCAATGAATTCAAAAACTGAATAAGCCTGGAGAGTAGACTGCATTCTTGTACTCCATATAGGATAGTTGTTCTGTCCAGACAGGATGGGTATGTGACTGATGATCGAAGAATCAATCTTGAGTTTGTTTGATGTAGGCAGAGACATTGTTTAAAGGATGAGGAGATCTGGAGAGAAAATATCGTCAACAATGAATGAATCAAACAGATCATTTACAGAGAAGATAGAAGGTCCAATCCGAGTGCCAGTGCCAGATATTCTTGAATTCCTCGTCTTCCTTTCTGGTCTTTTAACTCTTGTTCCTTTACGGTGTATTGGTTTCACCTTTAGAGGTGTTGTATAGCCTCAATGATTGCTCATCGGCAAATCAGCTTTTGACTCGAAACGTTCGAAGTCAAGTCTCGCAAAGTAATGCAGATTGCCAACTGTTACATTGACAATGAAGCCGACCTGTACAACAATCTCTAGTTCATTGTGACAATGATAAGGTAAAAGCAAATTTGGAGTATCACCATTAAGAAACAAGAAGTTATCCTATTCTTCTAGAGCATAAGCATATGGCTCAGGGTAAGATCCAGGGAAAGGAAAAACGGGAGAAAAAGGAGTGGTATACAGAAGTTCAAGACTGTTTCTGAAGTCTTCGCTTTCTCTCTTTTTCCACTCTAGCTCAGCAATACTGGAGGAGTACATTCTTTTCCGCAAGACCAGCATATATGACATCAAGCTCATTTTGAGTCATTGCGCTTTTGATAAGTTTCTGCAAATGACATTGAGCTTGGTACTTGGGATTGAACATGAAAGAATGACAGAGTCGCTTGTCGAAAGTGGTGTTCCAGTGCCTTTGGAGTGGAGATGTGAATTCTTTGCCATGACGAGTGAGAGGATTGAAGGAACGAGGGAGCTTCCAGTTCATAGAGAGGGATTTAAATAGAGGTTGGTGTCGACCAGGGGGAAAATGGAGGTGCTGCAGAATCTCATAGCCTTGGTGGTGAACTCAAGTGTTGCTAGCTTCTTCGTAAGTCTTGGTGGGGAATGCCCATCTGGCGCCTTCATAGGCAGAAGCTATGGTCTCATGGTAAAACATGAATGAGTTTACCATGGTTCGAGTACCAGACTCGCAAGATTGAATCTGAAAAGGAATAACTTTTCGCCATGATTCATCGACTTCGTCAGGACTAAGCCGAACCAGTTGGCTTGCCTGATAGGTCTCCACCATCTGGTCCAACAAATTGGTAATTGCTCATGTTCCGGGAAGGGGATTTGACTGTCCGGAACTTGGTGAAGAGGAAGTCGAAGTTGTCAACTGTCTTCTCTATTCCTTTCTCATTCTGTAGCTCCTCGTATAGATAGTTCTCCTGGAAGATGTTCGCTAGGGCAAACGAGTCTCTCTCTTGAATGGTTGCAGGAATTTGATGAGCCATGGGCAGAAAGCATAGGTGACAGTGGTGGTGTTGGAACAGATGGGGAGTTGTTCTCAGATGTTTGGTAAGAAGGAGAAAGGGTCTTGACTGATATGTTGGAATGAAGATGAGCAGGATATGGAGCAAGATTCTCCAGTTCTTTGTAATAGTCTTGGTTGTGACATCTATGTTTGCTAACCAGAACAAGATATTCTTGTTGTTCCTCCACCGATACGATCTGGGTGACGATAAAGGGTTCTCTCTCCAATACGTGGAGGTTTGCATTGTCTTGTCTTACCACTTGAACGCTTCCATGGCTACAAATCTCTCCGAGTTCCAATCTTCGTCAGCAAGATGGATATGGGCAAGGGAGGCAATAGGGTACGCCTGGTGGCACGATTCTTTGGGAAGAATCTGGTCAGATGGATGGTTCAGGAACAGGAACTGGGTCTCGTTGCGGAGCAATGGGCGGTCATCGATTCACTGGCAGGTCGTTACTAACCTGGTTGTGGGTCTCTACATGCATATGGCAATGTAGGTGATAAGTAATGTTGTCCGCTGTGTGTGTGAAATTTAAACGAAAAAAAGGCAGGGCCTCTCCTGAATATCAGGGTTCCTGTTTTCAGGATGAACTGCATAAAGTTCCTTGTCTTCGCTTGAGCAGGTGCTGTAAGCATAGAGCTTATGGCCTGTGCAATTAAGCACGTCACGGTGACACATCCAGAGATGACCCAAGAAACATTCCGCAGAGCATGGGAAGGCATCGTGATATCGATTGACAGACTCTGCTGGCTAAGCAGGGCTCATAACCTTTTAGGATACAAAGGTACCTGAATGGGTGCGCAGGGCAATGCGAGGAGTAGAGGTGTAGTGTGAGACTCACTACTGAATGTCCTTGAGGTCAACACAGAGTTGTGTGGAGTGAACAGGTAGCTTGGTAGCTGAGATGAATGTTTTCTCTATTAAATATTGAGGGTGTAAGACCCTGGTATATACAGTAAAAGGACTGTTTGTCCGTATGTACTATTTCTTCTATAATAGGGTAGTCCATGGAATGTCATAGAATGTTATGGAATGATCAGTAAGCTGATCAGTAAGCAGGATAAGCAGATATGAGGAATCTGCAGTAATGATCAGTCAGCTATCCAATAGCATAACGAGCTCTATCATAAGATGATAAATCATATCAAATATGAGTAAAATGAATAGCGTCATCACCTATCACATATGTGTCTTATATCACATGTCAGTTAAGTCATGTGACATGGTCTAGAATAGATCATGTGATGTGATCTAGAATCATGGTTATGGAATAGAAGTCTGAAGATGAATACCATGATTCTCAACAGTGGATGTGCTAGTTCATGTCCTAGAGCATATCCTAGATGGGAGCTTGTACTCCACATGACTACAAAGATACTGTTTGAATGGTAGTAATGGAATCCATTGACTGAGATGATGTCATATCCCATATAATTCGACAAGTCCAACTCCGGACTTCCAACCACAACTCCAGTGCGTTCTCCCTTGGAACATGCCTCTATGCTTTTGGACTCGTATGTAGTAGTTTCACTTCCTCATCCAGTATCTGTCTCACATAGGGACATGTCTGTCATGCCTAGGAGTATTACTTCAGCGATGTACCAACCCTGCCACAGTGCCTTCATACGTAGTCTCGTCATATTAGCTATTAATACCTTCAACTCAACTGTATATGAACTCTTGATACTACTCCTGTAGAATCAGTTTGAATATCAACTCTGAACATCACTCTTGATTCTCATTGCAACATGTCTTGACAACTCACTCTGACCTTTGTTTGACTGACGTTTGACCATGCCGAGTTATAATTCTTGCCCCTTCGACATCGTTGTAAATCCAGGACACAGACTCAAGCAAGGGCACACCATATATGGTGAGGCCAAGTCCCGACCCCCCCAGCCAACTCCAGTACTTTGGAGTTCCCTCAGAGTTACGTTCTTAACAGTATATTCAAACTTCCACTTGCAACAAGTCCCTCACATATGGCTACGTGCACCACTAGATCCCAGACCTGCACCATGGGCGCAAACCCTCCATCCCCATGTTTCAACCTGTTAAGCATGTTCGGTAGCGGTCAGCAAGGCCCAGACCTTGTAGACCAATTCCAAAGTTTTTCTGCTCAATGAAACCCAACCTCCACTTCACAAGCAAGACTGCTCCCGGAGTCCCCACATTGTTGAACTCCAAACCAGCGATGATACTACTGCTTCACCTCTTGCAAGCCAGCACTCTAATCAAAGAGCACCTGCTGTCCTCCTTCCAGATGATGGCAATATTCCCAATGTCCCCAGAGATGATCCGTCTGATAATGATCCTGACTTTCCCAACAATGACGAACCATCAGACCCCAACAGTGAGCACGTCCTGCAAGACACCCTCACACTGCTCGCCGATGCCATCAAAGGCCTCGCTTGCTTGCTCGCTCCACATCATCCCTCTGACAATACACCATGTGCTAAAGTCTGAGAACTGGACCAGTTTGACGGGATAGAACCCTGCAAACTCTGGGTTTTCCTGGTGCAGTGTGAACTCAACTTTCAAGACTGCCCGAAGGCTTTCAGGATGGACTGCACCAAAGTTACCTTCGTGCAGTCCTACCTAAAGGGCATGGCACTGGAATGGTTCGAACCAGACCTTCTCCAGATGGAAGAACCCACATTCTGTCCCTTCTGGATGGATGATTTCAAGGAGTTCATTCTTGAACTCCAGACCAACTTCGGTCCACATGACCCCATCAGAGATGCAGAGCACCAGCTCGACCACTTATCAATGAAGAATAGTCAATATATCAACAAGTATGTGATGGAGTTCCATAGGATTGCTTCGCAGGTCTGTGGTTATGGAGAAGGTGCCCTCCAGCACCACTTCTACAATAGTCTGCTGGACCGCATCAAGGATGAAATCTCGCATGTTGGAAAACCCCCAATGCTCTCTGAACTCTGAAGTCTAGCACATGTGATCGATGTGTGCTATTGGGAGTGCAAGTTCAAGATTAGCAGGCAGACAAAAACTCCCAATCCATCCTCTGCCCCCAAGACCGAGAAATCATCCACCCCTGCCATATCATCCTTTCCTTGTGCCTTTGGTAGCTCCAAGGACTCCAAAAAGTCCAAAGGCAAAGGAGCTGCCACCTCTACTCATCCAAAACTGGACTTGTCGTCCAAATTAGGGAAAGATGGCAAGCTCACCTCGGAAGAGCGAAAGTGCAGGTTTGACAACAAGCTTTGCATGTTCTGTGGCCAAGCTGGTCATATGGCAAAGGATTATTTAAAGTCAACCTCCAGCACATCCAAAGGTCACACTGCAACCACAACTCCGGAAACCAAACCAGAGGTCTCCACCTCGGAGGCAAAAAAATAGTCTGTGACCTCCACAACTCCACATAGATTGGAGGTTGCGTTGAACCCACTTGTGCAGCTAAGGAGATCCGCCTCAACATGTCTGCTCTTTCCAACCTCAAATCCCTCATGCACTCTGTCTCCTTAGTCTCCTACACCATTCCGCCCTTCTCCACACTTGTAGACTCAGGCTTCTCCAATTGTTTCATAGATACAACTTTTGTTAATAAAAATGAACTTTCTACCTATCCTGTGCCCCCACTCCAGCTCTGTCTCTTTAATTGCACTACCAACAATATGATCACCTGAGCCACCAATCTCCCAGTCCACTTCACAACTGGTGACATCATTCTGATGACCTTCTACATCACTCTGCTGGACTCCACCTGCTCTCTTGTTCTAGGACACAACTGGCTCATCCACCACAATCCATTGATTGATTGGGTTATGAGCAGTATCACGTTTCATTCACCTGAGCAGCACTTGCCAGCAACCCCAAGCTCCCCTCTGCAGCCTCTGGAACCCCTTCCTCTGGCTGACATCACACCTGATCCACCATGTTTCTCTGACCATGCAGCCCCACTCATCGCACTTGTTAGTGCTCCAGCTTTCGCACTAGCCTGTTGCCTTGAGGGTTCCATACAGTTCAGCTTACAACTCCATTCCCAGGAGAGCAATCTCCACTCTGCTTCCATCTCTCCTTTTGAATCAGTCAACCTCACTGGCGTCCCTCTGGAGTATCATGATTTCTCTGATGTTTTTAGTAAGAGCAAAGCCTCCCGGCTTGCTCCCCATCAGGAACATGACCTAAAGATCGACCTGGAGAAAGAAGCCTCTTCTCCCTTGGATGCAATCTATTCTCTTTCCACCTCCAAACTTGGCTCCCTTTGTGCTTTCCTCAATGAGCACTTAGCTATGGACTTCATCCGCCCCTCCTCTTCCACCCATGCTGCCCCAGTCCTCTTTGTCCACAAGAAGGATGGTTTGCTCTGCCTCTGCATTGACTTCAGAGGGCTCAATAAAATTACAAAGAAAGACTGCTACCCACTCCCCTGCATCTCCAACCTCCTAGATGCTCCAAGCCATGCCAAAATATATGCCAAGATTGATCTCCGGCATACCTACCACTTGGTCTGCACTGCCAATGGCGACAAATGGAAGACATCCTTTTGGACGCACTACAGCTCTTATGAGTGGCTGGTAATCCCATTTGGCCTTACCAACGCCCCTGCAGCTTTCCAACAATTTGTAAACACCCTCTTTGCAGATCTCCTTGATGTTGTTACACGACCTGCATAACTGTTGACACATGACCGTGTAATCCTTCTTGATCTACAACTGGCACCTTCCCAGTTCCCCAATTGCGTGGTCCAGAGGGCGTCGACTCCAATATGCCGAGGGAAGGCTTTGTCGCTACTCCGCAGATGTAGCTCTCTGTGCAGAAACCTGAACATGGGCTGATGCTACTTGGACAAACGGCAAGCTGACTGTGCTTATAGAGGGTGAGCCCTACTAAGAGCGATGGTACAAAGTACTGAGCTTACTATTACTGCAAATAGCAAGACGAGTGAAAAGATGGCTTCCAGATCTGAGCGAGATCAAAGCGAAGTGGAACTTTGATAGAGTTTGACTTTACACAGTGAATTGTGTATATCAAGGTTAGGGATATACATGAAAAGAAATGTCGATATATATAGTACTCAAGGCTTCAGGGCAGGTTAGATATAAATACTAAATATGGGAGGGGAGATCAGATCTTAGATGGGATCGGGGAATATAGAAACTACGAGGCAGTGTGCGAGAGAACACTGCCGAGGAGATGCTGTCCAATGTGAAATACAAAGATGTGAAAATAGAGGGAAATGAATCATAGCCTAAATACAGTGTCCACTGCCTTGTGCAGCCTTGTTGGCAGTGTTGATGGTCAGACTTCAGAAGGCATCGCCTTCAGAGTTGGAAGTCAATGAGGTGTTTGGAAAGTAGTCTCCCGTGTCAAAAAGAAGATTGTCCCATAGGGACGGAGTTGGAATGTCTGCGGTTAAGGAAATTTGGTACCCCCCTTGGTCAATCGTAACATTACCCTCATCGTATTCCTGAAGTTCCATCTCAGGAACTCCTATCTCTGCTGTTCTCCTTGTAGTCAGTGAGGTCCCACCCTGGATTGTAGGCCATGTCGTAGTTGGTGCAATGTTGAGGCCCATGTCCCCTTTCACTGCAACTGGTACATCGTTGATCGGGGCAATGATATTGTGGATGCCCAGGGCTTGCCAGGTGACAGAAGGGGCAATGGTAGTGGGGGCAGTTACTTCAAACATGCTCAGTAGAGCCACACTCGAAGCATCGCATTGGCACGAAAGTGGGTCGAGGTAGAGGATCATGGGTGGAGGAGGTGACGTCCATGGTATTGGTATTACCATCCACTGCATCGGTACTGTTTGGGAGAGTGGTGGTTGCGGGTTCTACATGGGGAACAGAGGAAGCTGGAGGGCTCCTCATTGTAGTTCCCCCCAGTGGAGAGGGAGTATGGGTGGCGGGGGTACGGATGGGCAGGCTGTTGGTGAATACCATGGCGCGCTGTCTGCGGACGCGTCTGGCAGGTGCAGAAATGGGTGGTGAGGGTACAGGGGTGGAG
>JBBPNO010001039.1:0-10687 GCA_038090915.1 Boletus eberwhitei
CCAAGAGATGGCTCTTGGCAATGGAGGGATACTTTGCCCTCCATGATAACATGCTGGTAAAGGTCAGGAAGCATATGCTCCTGAATAGGATGTCAAAAGGGAAAGGAAAGGGGTTCTCGAAAGCTTGGCTCACTGAGCTAGTGGATGACATAGTGCCCAACTCAGAAAAAACATATGACAAGATAAAACAAGCCTTTGCTGTCTCCTTCTCCCCATACAATAATGCTGACAACACTTGTGTAAAACTCACTGGCCTTGAACAAAGAAACCTAGGAAGAAGCTTTGACAAATTTATATCCCAATTCTCTCTACTGGCCATCAGGTTGGAAGTATGAAATGAAAAAGCCCTCCTGGAATGGTTCTTACAAGGAGTCAATGACAAGATTGCCAAGCAACTTGCTCAATCAGACGTGTTCACCAAACCAAACATGACAATGAAAGATATCTATACCAAAACTGCCACCATCAATGCTGGCTATGCTAGGATCAAAGCAATGAAGCAAGGACTAAAACTTGCATATGGAGGAGGAGAAGGAAGGCATAAAGATCTGAATGCAATGGACATAAATCGAATCATGCTCTCCCCCACTGAACAAGCCAAGAAAATGAGAGAGTGAAAATGTTTTATTTGCAATGAAAGAGGGTGTTCAACAAGAAAACACCCTGGATATACATAAACCTACAGGAAGATCAGCAGCACAAACTAGGGTCATCACCACATCCCCAATCCTGCGACAACAGGACTTGCTGGACCGATATCTTGCTAAGTAGTAGCTGAGACACTGTTCTCAGAATGCTCAAGGTGGCCTTCAACATGGGGCTTGATGAGCAGGGACTCCCACTAGAGAAGACACATGAAGATGCCTCAGAAGAGTGGAAGGAGTCTGTAACTGTCCTCTCATTAGACCAGAATCCCACAGCCCATTAATTTATTTAGGCCCCTAAAGACACATTTTTAAAAGAAGGGGGTGGACCAACATCACTCCCCTTCTTTATGATAGCCTCTATATTTATTTCCAGATCAAAAAGTAATTCTATCCACATTCCTCTCTTGATCTGGAAGCAGGATGGCAAAATCATTGGAACAAATGCTCTCATCGACAGTGGGGCAACCAGATGCTTTATTTCAAGAAAAGTGATATAAGACATGGGGCTACCAGTGTATAAGCTTGATCAACTGATACGAGCCTGGAATGTGAACGGTACTCAGAACCAATCTGGAACCATGATACAGAAGATCAACATCGTGTTGGACTATGGAGGAGTGTGAGAGTAATGGGACCTCTTCATCCTCAACTGCAGCAAAGATGAAGTCATTTTGGAACTTCCATGGCTCAGAGCAGTCAACCCTGACATAGATTGAAAAGATGGTCGGGTAACAATTATGCCATCATCTTATAGGTTCACATACAGGGATCCCCTGGAAACCTTGGAACAATGGTACCTACTAAGGTATCTGGAACATGATGAAGCAGAGTATATAAAAGACAGACTGTTATAATATGAATATTTTCAAACTTTTTACGCTTCATTCCTTTACTTATAAAATCACATGATCACAACATGTGATCGTGAGAACACTTATGTAATCAGTCATGGAACAAAATCTAGAACCAAATCACATGATCACCTCATGTTATTAATCTCCGCTTCTTCTCATACTTCATCATTTCACACATTTATTTCCGTCTTCATATTCTCACAAACGCTTCTCTCATTTAACTTACTATAGTAACTAGTTACATGCACAGCTTGGTCCGTGCTCCATCTTGTAACTTATAAAAGGTAGATACTTCAACGACTGGTACTCCAGTCGAATACACTTTGTTCACTGGCTATAGTCATTGCTTCGGCCTCTGGTCGTTGTAGGCTGCTTTTGAACGGATAAGACCCACATACCCTCATCCCTACCTTGAGCCAGTAGCCGTGTATGTTGCAAGATAGTTCCGAGCCTTGTGGAGTTCATCGTTGAGGATGTTGATCTCATAACACAGACTCTATGAAAGCTTCCACCACTGGACACCCAAACAATGGGCAAAGTTCTTCAATATGCATGGAAACATGCCAGAGTTTGTCGTAAGAAGAGCAACTCTATCTATGGTAATCACTCAACAGGCACAGAAGAAAATAGTGGCCTTGCCTCTGGCCTTTAAAGAATATAAGGTCATCTTTGCCAAGAAGATCACCACAAAATTACCACCATCCAGGCTGTATGACCATGCCATCAACTTAAAAGACATGTTCTTGCCAAAATGAGCTAGAGTCTATCCACTGAATCTTGAAGAACAAAAAGCTTGCTGAGATTTCATTGACAAACACCTCAAAAAGTGGAAAAATATCTCCATTAAAATCTCCCCAAGTGGCTCCTTTTTTTTTTGTTCAGAAGAAAGATGGGAAATTGAGACCCTGCCAAGATTACCAGTATCTAAATGAGCACATGATCAAGAACACATACCCTCTCCCCCTTATCTCTGACCTCATTGACAAATTGAAGGAATCATCTATCTTTACAAAATTCAATGTCAGATGGAGGTATAACAATGTGCTCATCAAGCCAGAAGACTGATGGAAAGCAGCATTTCTTACCCCATTCAGGCTCTATGAGCCAAATGTAATGTTCTTCAGAATGTGTAACTCGCTGGCAACCTTTCAAGCATTCATGGATGATCTCTTTGGAGATTATATTGCTGAAGAATGGTTGGTAATCTACATGGACAACCTGTTGATCCACTCCTCAGATCACGCAACCCATAATGACAGGTTGAGAAAGGTCCTAGAATGCTTCCACAAACATGAAATGTACCTCAAACTCAAGAAATGCACTTTCTCAGCTAAGGTGGTTGAATATCTGAAAATGATCATTGGAAAGAATGGGGTCCAGATGGACCCAGTCAAACTCAAGGCTATCCAAGAATAGCACCACCCAGGAAACATGAAGGATGTATGGTCCTTCCTAGGCTTCTGCAACTTTCATAGGAAATTCATTCCCTCCTTCTCAGACATCGTACGATCTCTGCTTGATCTAACCAAGGAGAAAACAGTGTGGCATTGGAATGAACTGCAGGAAAAAGCATTCCAAAGCCTACAAAATGCCTTCACATGAAAACTGGTCCTAGCCTTTCCCAACACCAATAAACCATTCATTCTCATGACCAACACCTCCTTAACCACCTCAGGAGTGGTACTCATGCAAACCAATGACAACAGATATGCAACCATGTGGATATCTCTCACAGACTTTCTCTCCAGCTGAAAGAAACTCTGACATATATGACAGAGGACTACTGGCTGTCATATAGGGTTTGGAGAAATGGCAACAATATCTTCTTGGATTGCCCCATCCCATGACCATACTAACAGATCACAAAAACCTCACCTACTTCAAGGAACCTCAAAAGCTATCATGACAACAGGCCAAATGGCTCCTGTTCCTACAGGACTTCAATGTAACATACCACACACTATCAGAAAGCAAAATAGCACCCATTGACGCTCTATCTCACTGAGATGTGGTTGACACCTCCAGAGACAATGAAGATGTGCAAATCCTACCAACCAAAGCCATTGGCCACCAAGTATGCCACATTGACATGGCACTGGCAAGGAAAATTGGAGAATCCTCCATAGAGGACCTCCTTGTCCTCTCCACTCTCCAAAGCATTAAAAAGAACCAACTACTCTTCACCCAGTTAAATGCAACCGATTGGACCTTTGACAATGGACTTCTGTATTTCAAAGGATGATTATACATCCCTGGACCCACTCAACAGGCCCTTGTACTTGCTGCCCACAATTCTGCTAAGAGAGGACACAGTGGCCATCTATGTACTGTCATCCTCCTCTCTAAAGATTATTGGTGGCCTGGCTTGTCCACCTTCATCAGCAAATTCATTGCCAGCTGCACCACATGCCAAGCCAACAAAGTCCAAACCCACCCAATGATCCCTTCCATCACACCTCTTGCCGTCCATGGCACTCAGCTGTTCCAACATCTCTCAGTGAATCTCATCACTGACCTTCTCCCAGTTGGGGGCTTTGATTCAGTCATGGTCGTGGTTGACCATGGACTTAGTAAGGGGGTAATTCTCACTTCTTGTACAAAAACAGTAGATGTGGTCAGAATAGCCTGTCTTTTCTTTGATTATGTCTTTTGGATTACATGACAAACTGGTCTATGATCAAGGTCCACAGCTCGCATTTGTGTTTGCCTGAGAACTCACTAGACACCTCCAATATGATGTAGCACTATCAACTGCCTACCATCCTCAAACTGATGGAGAAATGGAATATTACAATCAAGAACTGGAAACCTACTTAAGGATCTTCTGTGATGGACAACCCCACCAATGGCTAAACCTACTACCAATGGCTGAATTCACCCATAATTCAGCCATACACTCCATTACAGGAAAATCCCCATTTAGCCTCATGTTGGGATATGAACTATGATTATATTCTCCCCTTGGAAAAACCTTTCTTCCATCACTGGAACAAAGGATGACCTCCCTCAAAGAAGCGTGAAAAGAAGCTGAAGCAGCACATAAAATCGCCCAACTGAAAATGAAAGAAAGAACCCTCACCTGCTTCAAATCATGAAAAACTGTGGAAAAGGTCTAGCTGGAAGCTAGGAACTTAAAACTACAAGTTCCTTCCAGGAAACTATTCCCCAAAAGAACTGGCCCCTTTGAAATCACTCAAGTAGTATCCTCCATCACCTACTGATTAAAACTACCAGCCCAATGGAAGATCCACAATGTGTTTCATGCATCCCTACTCTCCCCATACCAGGAAACTATGGAACATGGACCCAACTTCACATGACCACCACTGGAACTAATTGAAACAGAGAAAGAATATAAAGTGGATAGCATCATCAACCATTGGGGAACCTCAGGACAAAGGCAATATCTCGTGCACTGGAAAGAATACACTGCCTCTGAATGGACTTGGGAAGTGGAGTCCAACTTAAGCAATGCTAAGGCTGCACTCCAGGAGTATAAAAGATGGCACCAACTCTGATGGAGTTCCAATGCTCCAAGACCTCTCTTTCCTCCTAATCACCATCTCCCATGTCCAAACTGCCCTTATCCAAGCTCACCTACAAGTTCACTATCCAGATCTAGATATCCCCACCCACACCAATGAACACCAGTATTTCTGTCACATCAACGGCTGCCTGTACCACTACCAGTGGTAAATGTCCTTATTCTTTTTCATACGATGCCTCAGCAGACTTCCCCCCACCTTTTATTGACTTCTCTATGTGTCCATTCTCGAAAATGCCAAGGCTCTCAGAGCCTTGGAATAAAACTCCTTCTTCAACTCTGACAACTCCCTCATACAGCTTGTATACCTCTTCCAGGCTTACACCCAAATTTGATCCCTGGTCACCAGGACCCCCTGGGGCTTGTTAGGTTCCCCTTTATGGGAACTCATTGCCGGAAACACCTGGAACTCCCTACAGGTCACTGCACTCTCCAATATTGCAGCTACCCTCCTTTAAGTTTGAGAATATATTCTTAACCTTCTCTATATTAAAGGCTTTGACCTCTGTGTCACCCTTCTCCTCAGATATCACTTCGAGCGAGCCATCCAACCCATTCTCAGGACCATGTTGGAGGAACAAAGAAATGCCTTCCTCTTTCCTAATGAAACCACCTTGGAATATCCCCATTCCTACCACAACACCCCCACAAACCCTATTGAGAATCTCGACAGAAGTAGAAGCGCTGACCAAGCTTATCCAAACCCTATAGAAAAAGCTTGACTAGCATCCATCAACTCTGACACCACCCTTGTCAATGGAACCACCACCCCCTGTTGAGAATCCACTCCTGTATAACCCCCAGTTATTTCTGGACCAACCAGATGTGTCCATAGACAACACACCATGGTATTCACCAACAGCCTGCCCATTCCTGTCATTCCCACCCATACTCCCTCTCCACTGGAACATGCTACAACATGGAGCCCTCCTCTTTCCTCTGTTCCCCTCATGGGATTTGCAACCCCTACTCTCTCAAATGGTACTGACACAGTGGATGGTAATATCCATCCCCTGGACATCTCCTCCTCCTCTCATGACCCTTCGCCTTGACCTGCTATCATGCCAATGCATTGCTTCAAATATGGCTCCATTGAGCATGTATGCAGCAACTGCCCCCATTACTGTTGCCCCTTCTGTCACCTGGCAAGCCCTGGACATTCACAATATCATTGCCCAGAACAATGACCTGCATCAAACTTGTTTCATGCATAGTCAGAAGCTGAGATCCGAATGGATTTAATTCTACCACTTGCAGCAGTTAGAATCCTTCAATACTCTAGGGCCCAATGATCCTTAGTATAACCTAGTACCCCTGCAAATCTTAGAATATTCCACCAAGAAACCCAGGAGAAATTAATGTTTTTCTTCAACATATAGCATTGTTACTATCCACAAGTACATAGCTAGCTATCTTGTAATTAATATGTATATAGTTAAGTGCCAGAGAAAAAAATAAACATGTGACCATATCCTACACAGCCTTGTATCACATGACCAGCAATCTATGACATTCCATGGAGTTCCATGAGATTCTATGGTATTTCATAGTGTTCCATGAATCAGTCAGCAAAAGCTTGGTGTTACAATTTTACTTCTTCATCCACGTATCCTCTTAATTTCCTATTTCTCTTATGTACGAACATGGAGACACACCTCAGTCTCTAGCATTCACTTTTTACTTCTAGTTTCTTCTAACGCAATTCTTCTCATACTTCTCTAATAGGACCATCACCTTCTCTGTCGTTTCTCTCACAACGACACGTGATCCCTTTTTCCATCATGTTCTCTATCATTCTTCCTATGACATTATCATCATTCCATCGTGTTCTCTCCTATTCTTTTCTTTTCCTTTTTAGCACTTAACATGCTGGTCCGTGCGCATTCTCTCTACCAATAAATACTAGGTAGTTCCCTCTATGTACGGTACTCTTGGTCTACGCAATACAAGCGTATATTAAGTCTCAACCTCAGTCCACCTTTAGTCTCTTCGAGGCTAGCAAATCGCTAGCATATCCTTAGTACCAACCTTTGTCACTTGCGAAACACAACACCGTAGACGTCGGTCTCTACGTGAGTATCGCCTAAGGTTGTTGTTTAGTATCAAGTACTCCTTTGATATGCTTCGCATAACAAAAGACCAAGAGTATCCTCGGTCCCACCTCTCCAGGTGAAGGACCTACCCATCGTCACCACGAGTTTCAGAAAGGGATTATTCTTCCTCAACCCTGAGGAGTCAGATATTGAAATCAACTCACCCCCACGAGGAAACACCCCAGTAAACCCTAGATCCATAGTTGCTCCCCCAGCAAACCCCAGACCTTTAGCCATCACACCTGTAACCCCCGCACCCCTGTCAGGAACACCCAACACCCCAAAGATGTCATCGAAAGCCACAGAGCTCAAAGCGGCCCTCCCTGCTGACTTCTCCGGAAAATCCGCGGACGCTTCCCGATGGATTAAAGCTATGAAAGCATACTTCTCATTGAATGCTAGCCTCTATTCCTCCGATGAAGGAAAGGTTACCACTACCCTGAACAAGATGAGCGAAGGACGAGGAGCCAACTTCGCTGAGATGTGGTACGACAAACTTGCCGACACCACAGTCCCCAACACCGAGAAAACCTTCGACAAGTTCGCAGCAAACTTTGAAACCACGTTCTATCCTTTCGACACCAAAGCCACCGCTCGACTAGATTTATCTAAGCTAGTCCAGAAGTCCCTCAAACGACCTGATGGGACCCATGACGACGGATTTCAGCAGTACATCACCGACTTCCAAAACCTCGCCTGCAAGGCAGGAATCACAGACGACATCACCCTCATCGATCAATTTTCCCTCGGACTTGACCAACGAATCACTACTATGATCCTCTCCATGACACCCATTCCCATTACAATTAAGGAATGGATTGATCAAGCGAAAATCTTCCATGCCCAGAAAATGTGCATCTTAGCCCTCAGAGGAGGACGCCCTCAGAACTCTTTCACACCTCGCCCCCAGAAAGATCCAAATGCCATGGACGTGGACAACATCACCATATCCAAGTTAACCCCCACGGAACGAGCTCGCTGTTTCCGTGAAGGACTTTGTCTTCGCTGCCGAAAGAAAGGGCATAATGCCAACAATTGCACCACCTTTACCACTTCCAGCCAATGCCCCAGTAACCAGAAAGTAAATGCCACTGAAGTCACAACCCCACCCCCTGACACTCGCCACTCGAAACTCGACGAATATGTCGATTCGCTAAAGACCTCTGGAAAAAGCAAAAATGATATCGTATCCATCCTTAAGATGTGCTATGAAGAAACACCTGAAGACCTAGCCGAGCTGGAAACCTTACTGCACGGAGTGCAGAAAGCATGGGATTTTTAAGAAGGGAAGCTACCTCGACGTTTTCTTCCCTAGACTTGAACCATGTACTAGTAGCACCAGGAAACAATCGAACCATACAACTTCCTATCTCCTTACACGGGATCAAACAAACCGTCGACACCACTGCCTTAGTTGATTCCGGAGCAACCGGAAATTTCATCGACCCTCGACTTCTACCCCTTGAAATTTTCAAACTCTCCAAGATGCCCAACCCTATCATCACCTACAACGTGGATGGAACCCCTAACACCAAAGGAACCATCCGATGGACCACGCAGATATCATTCTCCACTGGTCACCTGTCCGACAAAATCACTTTTATGGTCGTACGTCTCTCTCGACCACAAATCATTCTTGGCATGCCTTGGCTTAAGAAATGGAACCTGATCATCGACTGGCAAGCATTTACCATTGACTTCGCCTCACGCACCACATCACATCCCTCTCATGCCACTGAGAAATTGATAAGGTTACCATCGCCACAGAAATCGCCCAAGCTGAAAAACCCAAAGAGGTCGCCCTCCCAGACTTTTGTACTGACTTTGCTGATGTCTTTGATGAAGCGACCCATGCAAAACGTCCCCCTCATCGCCCTTATGATCACACCATCGACCTCAAAGACACTTTCACTCCCAAAGTCGCCAAGGTTTACCCACTCAACCCTGCTGAAAAAGAAGCTTGTCGCCAATTCGTCGACGAACACTTGAAAACTGGTCGCATTGTTCCTTCTAAATCCCCACAGGCCTCTCCTTTCTTTTTCATACCAAAGAAAGATGGATCACTACGTCCCTGCCAGGATTACCGCTACCTCAATAGCCACACTGTTCACAACGCTTATCCCCTACCTCTCATCTCCAAACTCGTTGACAACATGAAAGACTCCAATACTTCACAAAATTTGACATTTGTTGGGGATACAACAACATCCGGATTCGTGAAGAGGACCAATGGAAAGCTGCCTTTATCACACCGCTAGGCCTTTTTGAACCTACCATTATGTTCTTTGGCCATTGCAATGCACCTGGAACTTTCCAAGCATTCATAAACCACACCTTCGCTGACATGATCGCAGAACGATGGCTGAAGATCTATATGGATGACCTGGGCCTACATACCACCAGCACCCTATCCCTTCACCATGAACGCACACGCCGTGTCCTTCAACGACTCCGCGAACACGGACTTTCCATAAAGCTATCCAAATGCTCCTTCGATGCCCCTACAATGGAATACCTCGGCATTATCATTGGTAACAGAAAGATTCAGATGGATCCAGCTAAACTCTCCGCCATCGCCACATGGAAACCCCCTACCTCTGTTAAAGGCGTACGATCCTTCCTTGGCTTCACCAACTTCTATCATGAATTCATTCCCAACTTCTCCAACCTCGTCACCCCCCTCATGTTCCTCACCAAAAAAGACCAACCGTGGGTATGGACCCCACTCCAACAGCGAGCCTTTGATACCCTTCGACACAACTTTTCCATGGCCCCCGTCCTTATCATCCCAGACACTTCCCGCCCTTTCCATATCATGACTGACGCCTCCCTCCTCGCCGCTGGCGCGGTCCTCATGCAGAAAGACGTCAATGGCGACCTCCACCTTTGTGCCTACTTTTCAAAAACCTTCTCCCTTGCAGAACGAAACTACAATATCTATGACCGCGAGCTTCTCGCCGTCATCCTAGCCCTCACCAAATGGAAACATTACCTCCAAGGCACCTCCTTCCCCACCTCTATCATCACCGACCACAAAAACCTCTCTTACATCAAGGACCCTTGTAAACTCTCTTGCCACCAAGCCTGCTGGGCACTCTTTCTCCAAGACTTCCACATCGCCTGGATTGTGACCCCAGGGACACACATGGGTCCTGCCGACGCCCTCTCTCAAAAGGATTACACTGACACCACTTCCGATAACTTAGATGTCTCTATTGTACCCGATCCACTCGTCATTAACGCCCTTGACCTTGCCCTTTCCACTTCCATTGCTCATTCCACCCCATCCGACCCTCTTGTCCTTCGTGTCCTCTCTGCCCTTCGAGAGGGCTCCCCTCTTTTCTCTCGTGCCACCCTCGCCAACTGGACCTTCGATAACGGTCACCTTTACTTCAAGGGCCGTATGTTTGTTCCCCCGGCTTCTCGCTCAGCCCTCTTTCACGCCATCCATTCCTCCCCCCTCTCTGGCCACATGGGCATCTTCCGCACCAAATCGATCCTTGAACGTGACTACTGGTGGCCTGGTCTTGCCTCCTTCATCAAAAACTA
>JBBPNO010001040.1:0-10644 GCA_038090915.1 Boletus eberwhitei
CTGGTGACATTGTCACAGTCACCATTGATGCATCAAGTACTACGATGGGTGTAGTGGTATTGGAGAATTGGCACAGCACCGTGATCAGGTCGCATCCCTTCGCCACAACTGATTCGAATTCTCTTTGCATGATAACTGCTGGCTGGCTTGTCAGATCCATTGTGGATAAGCGTGGCTTCAGGGTTCCCCTTACATACTTTGACACTGTGACCTTCACTGAAGCCAATGCTGCCCCTGGCTCGGGCATCACCTACCACCCATCTGGACCCTCTACATACACCATCTACTCAATTGAGTATAACGACTTTTATGCTCTCATGTTTGTTAGCTTCGATGGACATGACCTCGTTGTCCGGCACATTTAAACAGAGTGGCGACATGCTGGTGGTTATTTTCTGGGAGGAAAACCAGATCATTCATGCCAATAGCGTTATTTGTATATATGCATAGGAATGTGTTTTGATGGAATGACATATGTAGGCATCACTGTCTGAATCTACCAGCCATGATGGAGTGAGCGATGAGGATGATCACCACTAACTTCAGGCCAGTTATTAGGTGGGATCCAGTGTCATTCATAGGACAATTACATGATGGAGATGCGGCATAATGCATAATGCTATACACTATGCACACGTCTGATTCCAGGATTGATGGAAAGTGGCGAGAACTTGAATGTGGTTGCCAATCTGATAGGCTGAGCTCGCTGGGACAGTGACAAGAGAAATTTGTTAAGTAACTAAGTAAATTACTGTAATATAATTGTGGGGTACAGCTTAGTGATCCCAAACAAATTTTTTTTTTTTTTTTTTTTTGTTTTTTGGACAAGTGATATTATCATGCAGCAACCGTCTAAACTAGTCCTACATAATACACTATGGTGGCATCCATGGATCACCAGTCCAAGAAGAAAATGCCTTTATGCACGCCCTACTAGTGTAGGGGGTGTGGGGCTTGTGGGCTGTCTGGTGGCCTCAGTCTATTCAGAGGGCCTAGGCAGCCTAATACCCACTAAAACCTCTATGTTCGTGGCCCAGTCTGGGGGGGGTTTATTGTTGTGTCTAGGATGGATTGCCATGTTCATTGGATTTGTTTTGGTAGTGTTGGTCGGTTGGGCAATTTCATTTGTCTGCGATCAATGATTAGTCGTGTATTTATTTTATCCATCCATCTAGTTTCTATTTCAGCGTTCATATGTGATCGTCTGGATATAATGTGTTCACATCTGAGGACCCATATTAGGTGGGCTGATTCTGAGATGAGGATATGGTGTAAGTGGGAGTGGGCTTGTTCTCGTGCCTTGTTTTCAAGGGGGGTGTCTTCAGGGGGGATCATTACTGCGGATTACTCATATCTGCTTACCCTGCTTACTGATCAGCTTACTGATCATTCCATGACATTCTATGACATTCCATGGACTACCCTAATATAGGAGAAATAGTATATATGGACAAACAGTCCTCTTACTATATATACCAGGGTCTTACACCCTCAATGGACAAGTACTCAAACAGAGACATTCATCTCATCTACCTGTTCACTCCACACTTCAACTTTTGTGTTAACCACAAGAACATTCAGTAGTGAGTCTCACACTACACTTATACTCCTCGCATTGCCCTGCACACCCATTCAAGGTACCTTTGTACTCCGAAAGAGGGAGCATTTTGTGTGGTGTTCATAGTTTTGATGTGTTGCCAGAAGCATCCTATGTGGAGCGAGTTGTGCATTGCACAGTAGAGGAAGTTTTGTATCAGCTCTGGATATTGGGGTGTCAGATTGTTTTCCAGATTGAGGAGTTGGTTTCAAGGTTAGACGTGATGGCATGAATGTCATGGCATGTTATTCCTAGGTTAGTGCTTGTGGGGACGGTGTAGGGGATAGTGGTGGAGTAGGTGATTGCAGAGTAGACTAGGGCTTGGGTGGTATTTAGGAGTTTGATTCCTTGAGTATGGAAGTTGTTGGGAATGGTGGTGTCAATGTCATCTGGTGGTTCTTTGTGGGTTCCTTCGTGGATAGGTGGTCTGTCTTCTGATTTCCTTGTTTGCCAGCATGGCCTTTGGTCCATTTGAAGTATGTGGGTGTGGCTCATCATCTGAGGTGGTATGCTGCTATTTGAAACCAGAGCTTGTTCTTGGTATTGGTCCAACCCTAGTTTTCCCAGTCAGGGAGGTGTTTGGTAAGTCCATCAAGGACATATTTTGGTTATACATGTGAGGAGGATGAGGGGGTCTGCTAGTTGAAGCGCTACTACTAGGGTGGTGATTTCGCCTGTTTGGTTGGATTGTTCCAGGCCTGGTATGTGGATTGCGCGGTTTAGAGGGTGGTTGTCTCCGAACCATACACCTCCTCTATACTTGGCATTTTGTTTACCATTATGGGCACAGGAGCCATCAGTGTATACTATCATGGGTGGGTCAGGTATCCACCTTGCCTGGGGCATTGGAGGCGCCAGGCTGGTTCTTCTGAGGTGGTTGTAGGGTCGGTGAAGATCCTGAAGGACTTGTTGATGTTGTGTTTGGCCATGAGCAAGGGATCGAAAGTTATTGTATCTCCTTTTGAGGGGTTTGCTCGGTGGTTTTTCTTCTTTCTATGGTGCATTAGGGTGAGTCCATCTTTATTCGGCCAGTGTAGTGGGTCATACTTAGGTTCTATATGCCCTATGATTTCCCATGCTAGGGTTGTACCCCAGTGTGGGTTGGTGCAGCCATTTTGGCGGTCTTTATTGTAGTCTTTGCATATGCAGTCAGCACATGGGTGGTGCGGAGAGTTGTGGTTGGTGACTCATTTGGCTATTTGGAGTATATGTCAGATCGTTTTTGTATTTGTGAGTTTCCTGTAAACACTTCATTTTTTGTTTGTGGTAGACAGTTGGGGGAACACCAACATGGAATCATGTAGGTAGTTGTTTTTTTAAATTTTTGTGATAATTTGATTGGTGTGAGGGATAGGTTGACTTTTTTCGCAGTTTTGAGGAGGGATAGTGTCCAAGTTGGGAGGAGTTTCCTGTTGGGGGTGTCGTGTTGTGGTCTAGTTGGTGTACGTAGGGAGGTGAAGAAGAGGTTCACATCGTGAAGGTTGCGAATATCTTGGGGTTTGATACAGTTGATGATTGCATCAATAATGTATGCCCATATTGGTCGGGTGGGGGTCATGTCGAGGTACCTTTTGAGCCAGGTTACGTCAATTGCGAGGTTTCTGGCTTCGATATTGAGGAGGTTGATGCCTTCTTTGTTCTTGGGTCTTTGGAGTCATTTTAGGCTTAGGAGGGGCAACTTCTTCCCATTCCATATAAAGTCTCATGTAATTTTGGTGAGCGTGTTTAGTACTTGTTTGGGCATTCCTTGGGTGCTGGTGAGGAATTGGGTCATGGTACTGACTGTCATTTGTATGATTAGTCGCTTGGCATCGAGGGTTGGGTTACTGACCTTCCATTGGTCAAGGGAGTATTTGATTTTGTCTAGGATAGGGTTTTAGGGTTGGGCATGGTCAGTTTTGTTACTGATCCAGGCTCCTAGGCATCAGATGGCATGGCCATTGGCTGTTATTTTGATATTTTCCTATAGAGGTTGATCATTGGAGTGTAGTTGTTGGCTGGTTCTTATCTTGTCTCGGTATGCTTGGATACCAATTGGGAGGATCTCGGTCTTTTCGATGTTGAATTTTACTCTGGATGCTTTGCACCAGTAGTCAAGGATTGTTTGGAGCATCTCATATTTGTCAGATTCCGATAGGTATACTATGGTATCATCAGCATATAGGTTGATGTGGATGTTTGTGGTCATTCCAGGGATCCTGAAGCCTGTGAGGTCTGGGGAGTTGTGGATGGCAGCCACTAGTGGTTCAATTGCGAGGTTAAATAGTAGGCAGGAGAGCAGGTCTCCTTGGTGGACACCTCTCATTACTTTGTAGGGTTTGCTCAGAACTCTGTTGATAGCTATGGATGTGGTTGCATGTCTATATAGGATTTGGACTGTGTTTATGAATAGGTCAGGAAGGTGGAAGGTTTTTAAGATGTCTATGAGGTATTGGTGGTCTATTTTATTATATGCTTTCTCTTGGTTGAGGGTGACAATGTTTCCATTTTCTTCCATATAGTTGGCATATGCACACATTGTTTCAGCTAGGTGGATGGAGTCAAGGATAGAGCGCATTGGAACGAACCCAGTCTGGTCAGGGTGGAGCAGTTGGCAGGCATAGATTGCAAGTTGTGTTGCTAGGACTTTCGTCATAGTTTTGTAGTCTGTATTGAGGAGCGTGATTGGGCAGTAGTTTTCAATTTTCATTTTGTCTTTCTTTTTATATATGGAGCACATCTATTTTCCTTGGGTTTGGATTTTGTTGTACACTATTGTAAGGCATTTAATAATATTGAAGGAGGGTTTATTTTGTTTGGTATTTTATATATGTAGCATTGTATGTAATTTCCATACTTCGTATGGGATGCTGTCAAGGCCTGTAGCTGTGCCATTTTTTGATTTTGTAAGTGCACTGGTGACTTGGTCTTTGGTGATGAGGGAGTGTAGTAGGGAGGTGGGGTCGTTGAAGGTTTGGTTGTATGGTATCTCATTGAGGACATTTTCTCTGGCTCTCTGGCACTGAGGGTCATCGACTTGTGGGCAGTTGGTTTGTTGTAGTTCATTGTGGTGGTGGCAGGTAATATTTGTCATTTTTGAGGTTGATATGACAAGGGTGTTTGTTCGTGGGTCTGTTAGTGAGTAGATGAGGTTGTGGGGTTTTTTTGCAGTGGTGGTGGCCGACCAGTACTTACTTATTTTCTCTCCTTTTTTGTGCCACTGTGCCTGTGCTCTTTTATAGGTGTTTTTGAAACGTTTCCATTGGATGGTTCATACTTCATTCTCCATGGCTGCTATGTTGGATCTCATAGGTTCGATTTGGTCTGTCTGGGGATCTTGTTCTGCAAGGGTGATCTTCTTTTCGAGCATATTAGTGTGGTTATCCATTTTTGCTAGGTGGGAGTTAGTGGTTTTTTTTGCTAGGTCGGTGATGTGGTTTTTGAATGTGTACCATTTTTTTTGCACATTTGTGTTTGGTTGGTCGTCATCAGGCAGGTGTATTAGGGAGAATTGTAGTTCGATTCCTAAGTCAGTCATTTGTTGGGTCAGGGTGCTATTTTGGAGTAGTCCAAGTGGCCAGGTCCACCTACCTTGGCCGACATATGGTGTTTTTTGGGGAGTGTAGCATACTGAGACCATTTTGTGGTCGGATGGAATGGTCATTGTGGTGGTGTCCCAGTTGTATAGCTGTCTGGATAGCTGTGGGCATGCATAGATCCGGTCAAGTCATGATAGGGAGTTGGTGTTGCTTACGAAGGTGTACATTTGGGTCATCAGGTTTTCGACTCACCAGATGTCTTGTACATTGATTGTGTTTCATAGGTCTCGGAGGCATAGTGTCACTGGTTCATAGTCCTCATGGACAGGGGCATGGTCTAGGGCATCCTCAACAATGTTGAAGTCTCCTAGGAGGATGTTCAGTTGGTAGGGGTGGTTATCGATGTCATTCTGGATTTGGGACCAGAAATGTGGGTGGGCATTTGAAGAGTCAGGGGCATATATATTTAGAATGGTTAGTTTTTTGTTGGCATACCAGTTAATGGTGAGGGCCAGTGCTCGCCCTGGTATCAGTTCAGTGGTTGTTAGCAAGTGAGTAGCAATTAGTTCTTTATTGAGTACAAATGTGACTTCTGTTGTGGAGCCTTGGTTAGTTTGTGGGCAGGAGGTGATGACCTTCAGGCGTCAGCCGAAAAGTGTTTCTATCTGTGTGATATGGTTCTTGTCTAAGTGGGTTTCTTGGAGGCATAGGATGCTTATTTTTTTTTCTCTCATGACATGGTGGATCAATGTCCATTTGGAGAGTAGTCCTGGGTCACAGTTGGGTGAGGTTCGACCTTTAATGTTTAGGATGGCAATTAGTGCATTTGCTCGTGATCGGGGTTTTGATTGGTGGGTACATAGGGGCGTGCATTTTGGATGTGTGTGGTTATTCTTTGGTTTCGTGGGGTAGTCCAGGTAGGAGTTGGTGATTGTTCTGGGTTGGTGAAACGTTCACACCATATTTATTCCTTATTCAACACCCCTATCCCATTCCCACAGACACCAACAGACGACATCATCACCTGCAATCCACATAAACTCCCACCCACCATAGATATCCGCAGACACCAGATAATACCTAGCTATATGACACAACGGTCCAGCATAAGACCCTAAAGCATAGCAGTCGCATGTAACTCTAAACCATGTCATATCCCATGATCTCGTGCATGCCACCTAGCACTGCTCAGTCACAAGTCCAGCAAGACTCTAAACAGCAATCTCCCGATGACTTCAGATATCAAGCTCATACCACCGAGCCTCTGATATATGAACCACTGTCACCCACAGTATCACATACGCAGGCCGTACAACGATACACTGTGTCTCAAGACACACAAGGACATCAGTCGAGCCTTACCTCACGGTAGATACTCCTCTGATACAATGACCGATTAGGCTTTGCCACACAGCAGACACCTTCTTGAATCCTGATCCACCACTGCAGATTGTCGCCTCCATCCTAGATGCAGGCCCCCTATCTATACAGATCCCATCCGCGATGTGATCTTAGATACCCATCACCAGCTCTATTCAATGATACAGCCTGCGACCCATATCTACAGATCCAGGAGATCTCACCCCATGCAACATGCCAAGCACGCCCCTTTCATTCCATCTCATCATTCCTATCTATTAGTAGTAGCTTCATATATCACACATAATCTCGCCCTTAAGGTGATTAGGACTATTCTCCAGCTCAATGTGCTCCTCACGCGCATCTCATTCCATCATAGATACTTCCGCTATTGGACAGACACTGACACTTTCTCATTTCCGTGACGTCATACCCAGTACCCCACAACATCACAGCCCTGCACGTTCCGTGCACCATTACCAGTGATGCTACATGAGTAGACACTAACCTAGACCCCATGTCATATATACATCACAGAACATCCTAGTGCGTTCCACACTGGCCCTCAAGCATGGTCCATGCACAGCCTCAGTAGTATATAAGTAGCTGGTAGTGTACCATGTAGAGTTTCCCTTAATCTTGATATACACTCCTTACTCTCTCACTGTTACGAATTCATATTTTAAACATATTCTTTTTCGCATCACGTGATCGTGTGAACGTCACATGACCCAATCACGTGACTATGTACATCTTCTCATCACATGACATGGCCTAGACCATGACATCATAACACGTGTATTTAATCTCCGCTTATTCTAGAACAGTCCACTTCTCTTTTTAATTACCGTGTAGCCTAGAACGATCCAGACTCATGATATCACTATGACATCATTATACCCTTGACCCTACGTACCTTATGCACAGACCATTAGTAAACACAACCAAACATGTATCAGTAGTATATATACCTGAATGTCAATGCCCCAAGAACTCCAGTCAAGTTCTTGTTGGGTTTCCCCATAACCTCTTGTCTCTACTTAAGCAAGCCTAGTGTTTGTGCGACCGCGTCCTTTGTTAGTATTTGGGTCGGCAACAAAGACTGGGTGAATGGACTTCATTGACTCGGAAAGTCGGAAAGTGAAGGAGTGGGAGCCTGCCTGAGCAATAATTGGGTAGGGCCCTAGATTCTTCTTGGAGAGTTTCTTCAAAGGCCTAGTGGAGCGGAAGTACTTTGCTTTTATAAAGACCAGGTCACTGACTTTGAAGTCCAGTGCCAGAGATCGCCTAGCATCTGGAGGTCCTTGATAATGCTTTTGGACGGCAGCCATCTCTTCATGGAGGTAATTGTGGAGAGAATCAAGGTCTATGGAATATTCATGAGCTTTGGTAGAGGTGAGGTTGCACTCAGGGTGTACTATGACGTTGAAGTGGTAGCTTTTATTGGTGAAGAACGGGGAGACACCAGTAGTGGCACTCAGAGCATTGTTGTATGCAAACTCTGCTAATAGAAGAAGTTCTGACCAGTTGTCTTGCTGGTAATTGCAATATACACAAAGGTACTGTTTGAGTGTCTGGTTCATACGTTCTGTCTGACCATCTCCTTCGGGATGATAGCTGGAGGTAAAGTGGAGGCGGATGTTGAGAACTTTTCCAAGTGAGCAGAAGAAGTGTGAGACAAATTCTGAACCTTGATCAGAGATAATATGAGAGGGAACTCCATGCTTAGAAAAGACATGGAGTAGGAAGAGTTTTGCCAAGTCCAGGGAAGTTACCATGTCATACGTCGGGATGAAGATGCACTGTTTGGATAATTGATCCACAATGACAAGGATGGTGGTGAATCCAGAGGACAAGGGGAGTTGCTCAATGAAATCCATAGAGATGGAGTTCCACGGCTTTATGGGGATAGGGAGTTGTTTCAACAACCCATAGGGTCAGTGTCTTGGAACCTTTGCATGGGCACAAGTGGTGCAGGAGGAGATGTATTCTTTGATGAATGTCCGTATTCTTGGCCAAGTGTATTCACGGCATACAAGTTCCAAAGTCCAGTTTTTGTTATAATATAAATATTTTCAAACTTTTTACGTTCCATTATTCTTACTTATAAAATCACATGACCACAACACGTGATCATGAGAACTCTTACATAATCAAATCACGTGACAAAGTCTAGAACCAAATCACGTGACCTACCTCATGTTATTAATCTCCGCTCCTTTCACACCTTATCTATTTCTCACATTAATCTCTGTTCTTTCACTCTCACAGATACTTCTCTCATTTACCTTACTATAGTAATTAGTCACATGCACTGCTTGGTCCATGCATCATTCTGTAACATATAAAAGCTAGGTAGTTTGACGACTGGTGCCCCAGTCGAATCCATTTGTTCACCGGCTATAGTCATTGCTTCGGCCTTTGGTCATCGTAGACTGCTTTTGAACGGACGAGACCCAACCACTCATTCCCACCTTTGAGCCAGAAGCCGTGTACTCTGCGAGATAGATCTGAGCCTTGTGGAACTTGTTTAGGTTCATAACACTTGGATTTGACTATCATACACAACACTTGGACCCCAGAGCTAAGGGGAGGTTTCTAAGTCTTCACCACTTGACGGTGACGAGCAAAGCACTCAGCGAAACGCTTGTATTATACGCTCGTCCGGCATTAGAAATAAGGATAACGTTGCTCCTGGGCATAGTGCACTAGCCCCCGTCATCAGCTGAGGTCTAGCTGTTCGTACATTGGTTCTACGCTAGTGAACCCAGGTTCGTGTGAATACCTGTGACGTCACACATAGTGCGATATCGAGAGTCATCACGCCTCTCTCTCGAGTGCACACCCCTGACATTCACGGAAAAGGAATTTAGTTTTTGTTTAAGGAAGTTCCAGGTCGCTGCGGTCACCAGGACAGATCTGAGCCCTCTGCGGTCGGCAGGATCAAGTTGTAGGAACCCCAGAATGCATTTGGAAGATAGTGCGTAGTAAGGTTCTGAAAGAAGAATCATCAAAGAAACCTGGTTTATGCCAGCAAGAATCAAATATCAAGTTCGTGTCGATAGAGCTCGCCCGTGGCACCACCCTTTCGCATTCGGTGTCTGCGGTATTCACTACTTTCATTCATACCTTCATCCCTGCTTTTCTCTAAAACCAGTAATCAAGTATGTCGGTGGATCTGGACGACCTCGTCCAAAGGCTCGCCGCCCTAAACGTCAACAAAGAAAAGACTTCGGTCACAAAAAAGATTGCCGATCCCGGTAATTGGAATGGCGATCGAAGCACCTTCCGCACATGGTGGATAAAATTGCGGCTGTGGACTGAGGCACAGAACTGGAGCTCGGACAAGTTGAGATGCATAGCAGTACTATCGCATCTTGAAGGAAAGGCTGAAGGGTTTGCCCAAATAACCCTTGAAAATTATTACAACGACAAGTATGAGGATCTTCGTGACGAAAGAGGGATTGTCACAGGAAGAGTAGGAGACTCTGCCTGGCCATCTTGGCAAAGGCTACAAGGGGAGATCAAATCCTACTTCCAGATCGATGTGCTGGCACACAAGTCCCTTAAAAAACTTGAAGGTCTCCGACAAAATGGACACCCGATTGACTTGTTCATGCAGAGATTTGAAATCCTGCGAAAGGAAGCGAACATTGAAGATTACCATGCCACGACCTTGCTCAAGAAGGCCATAGATTTTAGAATTTATGAAAGAGCAAGCATGACCTTGACAGCACTTGGTCAAAACAATTACGGTATGGTGAAGGACGAATATCAAAGAGTCGGTCAGATCTTTGAAAGAATGGTGGTTGAAAGGGAACCGTCATCAACAAGTCGTTTCCAACCCCGAGGGCCCCCATGCTATCCCCAGCAAGTGAACCCTCGCTATCCTCCTCCCCCCAGACCTCCGCGTCCACAATTTACCGCCTACGGCACACAGCCTGGGCGAGGCGCACCCATGGAGATTGGGGCACAACAAGCTGTCCCCTCTCTCCCGCAATCTAACAATCCGCGTCCTGACAACAGGACATGCTACCTCTGCGGGCTTCCGGGCCATATTAAACCCGATTGCCCAAAGAATCCTTACCGTCGCCAACAGTGCCCCACCCAGCAATGCCAGTTTGTGTGGGACTACAATTCCAGCACTTACATGCCTACTGCAGAATACAA
>JBBPNO010001041.1:0-10641 GCA_038090915.1 Boletus eberwhitei
GAGAGCACTGCCGAGGGGATGCTGTCCGATATGAAATATAGTAATATGAAATAGAAGGAGAAATGAAGCACAGCCGGAATCCAGTGTCCACTGCCTTGCACTGCCATGTTGGCAGTGTTGATGGTTGGGGTTTAGAAGGCATCGCCTTCTGCGTTGGGGGTCAATGGGGTTTCGGAGAAGTAATCCCCCACGTCGAAGAAGAGGTCGTCCCATAGGGATGGAGTCGGAATGTTGGAGTTAGGGGAAATTTGGTACCCCCCTTCGTCAATCGTAACAGTGTCCAGTTTTCAAGTGTTCGTCAACGAATTGGTGACAAGCTTCCTTTTTGGCAGGGTTGAGTGGGTAGACTTTGGCGACTTTGGGAATGAAAGTGTCTTTGAGGTCGATGGTATGATCATAAGGGCGATGAGGGGGAAGTTTTGCATAGGTTGCTTCGTCAAAGACATCGGCAAAATCAGTACAAAAGTCTGGGAGGGCAACCTCTTTGGGTTTTTCGGCTTGTGCGATTTCTGTGGCTATGGTGACCTTATCAATGTTCTTGGTGGGATAAGAGGAGTGCGATGTGGTGCGTGGGGTAAAGTCAAGGGTAAACACTTGCCAGTCAATGATTGGATTCCATTTCTTGAGCCAAGGCATGCCGAGAGTGATTTGTGGTCTAGAGAGGCGTACAATCATAAAAGTGATCTTGTCGGATAGGTGACCAATGGAAAATGATATCTGTACGGTCCATCGGATGGTTCCTTTGGTGTTAGGGGTTCCATCCACATTATAGGCGATGACAGGGTTAGGCATCTTGGAGAGTTTGAAAATTCCAAGGGGTAGAAGTCGAGGGTCGATGAAATTTCCGGTGGCTCCAGAATCAACTAAGGCGGTGGTGTCAACGGTTTGTTTGATTCCATGTAGGGAGACAGGAAGTCATATGGTTCAATTGTTTCCTGGTGCTACTAGTACATGGTTCAAGTCTAGGGAAGAAAACGTCAAGGTAGCTTCCCTTTTCAAAAATCCCGTGCTTTCCGTACTCCATGCGGCAGGGTTTCTAGCTCAGCTAGATCTTCAGGTGTTTCTTCATAGCACATCTTAAGGATGGAAACGATGTCATTTTCGCTCTTCCCAGAGGTCTTTAGCGAATTGACATATTCGTCGAGTTTCGAGTGACGAGTGTCAGGGGGTGGGGTTGTGACTTCGGTGGCATTTACTTTTTGGTTACTAGGGCGTTGGTTGGAAGTGGCAAAGGTAGTGCAGTTGTTGGCATTATGCCCTTTCTTTCAGCAACGAAGACAAAGTCCTTCTCAGAAGCAGCAAGCTCGCTTTGTGGGAGTTAACTTGGATATGGTGATGTTGTCCACGTCCATGGCATTTGGGTCTTTCTGGGGGCGAGGCATAAAAGAGTTCTGGGGGTGTCCTCCTCTGAGGGCCAAGATACGCATTTTCTAGATATGGAAGGTCTTTGCTCGATCGATCTACTCTTTGATCATAAGAGGGATGGGTGTCATGGAGAGGATCATGGTGGTAATTCGTTGGTCAAGTCCAAGGGAAAATTGGTCAATGAGGGTTATGTCATCTGTGATTCCTGCTTTACAGGCGAGATTTTGGAAGTCTGTGATGTACTGCTGAAATCTGTCGTCGTGGGTTCCATCGGGTCGTTTGAGAGATTTCTGGACTAGTTTAGACAAATCTAGTCGAGCGGTGGCTTTGGTATCGAATGGATAGAACATGGTTTCAAAGTTGGCTGCGAACTTTTCAAAAGTCTTCTCGGTGCTGGAGATTGTGGCATTGGCGAGTTTGTCATACCACATTTCAGCGAAGTTGGCTCCTTGTCCTTCGCTCATCTTGTTCAAGGTGGTGGTGACTTTTCCTTCATCAGAGGAGTAGAGGCTGGCGTTCAGGGAGAAATAGGCCTTCATTGCTTTGATCCATTGGGAGGCATCCGTGGATTTTCCGGAGAAATCGGCAGGGAGGGCCGCTTTGAGCTCAGTGGCTTTCGATGACATCTTAGGGGGAGTGCTGGGTGTTCCTGACAGAGGTGCAGGGGTTACAGGTGCGATGGCTAAGGGTCTGGGGTTTACTGGGGGAGCAACTGTAGGTCTAGGGTTTGCTGGAGTGTTTCCTCGTGGGGGTGAGTCGATTTCAATATCTGACTCCTCAGAGTTGAGGGAGAATAATCCCTTCCTGAAACTCGTGGCGATGATGGGTAGGTCCTTCACCTGGAGAGGTGGGACTGAGGATATTCTTGGTCTTTTGTTACGCGAAGTGTATCAAAGGAGTTCTCGATACTAAACAACACTCTTAGGCGATGCTCACGAAGAGACCGACGTCTAAGATGTTGTGGTTCGCAAGAGACAATGACTAGGGACTGAAGGTATGCTAGCAACAGCTAGCCTTGAAGTGTCTTAGGTGGACTGAGGGATGAGACCTAATATACACTTGTATTGCGTAGACCAAGAATGCAGTACATAGAGGGAACTACCTAGTATTTATAGGTAGAGGGAATGTGCACGGACCAGCGAGTTAATGTAGAAAAAGGAAAAGAAAGGAATACAAAAGAATACGATGGAATGATGATGATGTCATGGGAAGAATGAAAGAGAATATGATGGAATGGTAGATCACGTGTCGTCGTGAGAGAAACAACAGAGGAGGTTATAGTCCAACTAGAGGAGTATGAGAAGAATGGTGTTAGAAGAGACTAGAAGTAAAAAGTGAACGCTAGAGACCGAGGTGTGTCTCCATGTTTGTTTGTAGGAAAAATAGGAGAAGAGAAGGATACGAGAATGAATGAGCAAAATTGTAACACAAGTCTGCTACCCAGACCTAGATATCTCCACCCACATCAATAAACACCAGTGTTTTTGTTGCATCAATAGTTGCCCCTATCACTATCAGTGGTAGATATCATTTTCCTTCCTTACCCAATGACTCAGCAGACTCTCTCCCACCTCTTGTCGACTGCTCTATGTGTCCCTTCTCGAAAATGCTGAGGCTCTCAGAGCCTTGGAGCACAACTCCTTCTTCAACTTTGACAACTTCCTCATACAGCTCATATACCTCTTTCAAGCATACATCCACATTCAATCCCTGGTCACCAAGACCCCTTGGGGCTCGTCAGGTTCCCCTCTATGGGAACTCATTACAGGGAATGTCGAGGACTCTCCACAAGTCACTGCCCTCTCCAACATCACAACCACCCTCCTCAAGGATTAGGAATATATTCTTGACCTTCTTTATATTGAAGGCTTTGACCTCTGTGTCGCCCTTCTTCCCAGACATCACTTTGAGCATGCCATCCAACCCATTCTTGGGACTATGTCTGAGGAACAAAGAAATGCCTTCCTCTCCACAAATGTGTCCACCCCGGGATACTCCTATTCCCACTGCAACACCCCAGCAGACCCCGTTGTGAATCTCAATGGAAGTCAAAGCTCTGACCAAGCTCATTCAAACCCTATAGAAGGAGCTCGATCGAGATCTGCCAACTCCAACATCACCCTTGTCAATGGGACCACCACCCCTCCCCATCGACAATCCACTTCCATATCTCCTCCAGTTGTTTCTGGACCCACCAGGTGTATCCACAGACAACATGCCATGGTATTCACCAATAGTCTGCCCATCCCTACTACCTCCATCCATATTTCCTCTCCACTGGGACAAACTACAACAAGAAGCCCTCCTCCTCCCTCCATTCCCCTCATTGGACCCACAGCCACCACTCTCCCAAATGACACCAACACAGTGGATGATAATACCCATTCCTTGGATGTCTCCTCCTCCTCCCATGATCCTTCACCTTGACCTGCAGTCATGCCAATGCATTGCTTTGAATGTGGCTCCATCGAGCATGTACGAAGCAACTGTCCCCACTACCATTGCCCCTTCTGTCATATGGCAGCCCCCAAACATCCACAGTATCACTGTCCAGAACAACACTGCACTAGTTGCGGAGAACAAGGACATGGGCCACAGCACTATATCAATGACAACCTGGCCTACAACCCTGGATGGGACCTCACCAACTATGTGGAGAATAACAGAGATAGGAGTTCCTAAGATGGAACTTCTAGCATACATAGAGGGTAATGTTACAGTTGACCAAGGGAGTACTCATTTTACCCTCCACACCGACATTCCCTCCACCTCTCTGTAGGATGATCTGCTGTACGATGCGGGGGATTACTTTCTTGACGCTCCATTAAACCCCAACACAGAAAGCGATGCCTTCTGAACTCCAACCATCAATACTGCCATCAAGGCTGCACAAGGCAGTGGACACTGCAATTAGGCTATGCTTCATCTCCCCTTATTTCATATCTTACTATATTTCACATATGGACAGCCCCTTCTCGGCTATGCTCTCTTGCACATAGCCTCATAGTCCAATTCCCCCAGATTCAATCTGACATCACCTCTCATCTATCCTGATTAGTATTTATAGATAACCTGCCCTGAAGCCCTCTTGCACTATATATAGCAATGCTTCTTTCATGTAAATTCCAACCTTGATATACACTAACTTGCTGTGTAAAGTCAACCTTCTATCAAAGTTCCACCTCACTTCGATCTTGTCCAGATCTAGAAGCTATCTCCTCATTACTCTTGCTATTTGCAGTGATAGCAAGTGCAGTACTTTGTACCATCACTCTGAGTTGGGCTCACCCCCTCTAGAGCATGGTTGACTTGCCATTTGCCCAAGAAGTATCGGTCCATGTTTCGGGTTTTTGCACAGAGAGCTACATCTGCAGAGTAATGACAAAGCCTTCCCTTGGCATATCGGAGTTGATGCCCTCTGGACCACACAATTGGGGAACTGGGAAGGTGCCAGTTGTAGATCAAGAAGGATTACATGGTCATGTGTCAATAGTTATGCAGGTCACATAACAGGCACAAATCACAGCTACACCAAGAACAACCTTGTCCAAAGCATCAAAGAAAGTAGAGATCTTCTCTGATCCTGGTGAATTCAAAGGAGAGATCAATAAGTTTGAGGACTGGTGGTTGAAAATGAAAACCTATATTGCTATCAACCCAGAAACCATCCCTCTGAGATCCTATGAAGCAGTTGTCACTGTTTTATCTTATATGACAGGACAACATGCAGGAAACTTTGCTATCACATGACTGAAAGAACAACCAGCATACACATGGAATGAACTTGTCACCAATATCCAAAAGCAGTACCATCCCACTGTGAAACCAGAATGGGCTCTAGAGAAGCTCCAGAAGCTCAAACAAGGAAACATGTGCACATGTGACTGGATAGATCAATTCCAGAAACTCTACAAGGAAGCTGATATCAGCAACACTCACAGTGTAAATATTCTTGAACAAAATATTAACCCTGAGATCAGAGACCAAGTGATCAAAGCAGGTAAACAGAATCATACAAATGTAAATGCATACCTTGCTGCAGTCAGACAGGCAGGAGAACTCATTGAGACCATGAGTTTCCTCCACAAGAAAGGATCAGGATTTCCTTCAGAAAATCCCTCATACCAATCCAGACCATCTCATGACCCCAATGCAATGGATGTTGACAATATTCACACTTTGTGGTCTGACAACAAAGAATATGAACACGAAATTGATGTATTCAGAAAAAAACCAAAGAAAAGGTTTACTGGATGCTTCAACTGTGGTGGAACAGGACATATGGGTAAAGATTGTAAGAAACCCTCCACCAAATGTCATGAATGCAATTGGTCAAGAGGAGACCACAAGAAAAATTGCTCTAAACTTAGAAAGATCCAAACTCTTGACAAAGAACCCGCAAATGGAAAGGAAAAAGCCGGAGCAACTTGAATGATCTGGGTGTCCAAGTTGCTGATAACGAATCTAACTCTATATCTTGCCATTCATCTAGCCTAAATTATTATAGTTAAGTGGGGTCTTCAATTGATTTGAAGCTTGGCCAGGGCTTCAAACCAGTGCTTAATTCTGCTTATCACTCTTCTTCAATCCCAGACAATGCTTGAATTCACACCTTGAATAATCGTAACATAACCCTATCAGTAGAGATTACTCCTACTTGACATCCGAATGCTTTCATGAAAACCAAAGCTCTCTTAGACAGCAGAGCTAATGCTATCTATATTGACAAGTCCTACATGCAAAAGATTAAACTCCCTTTTCTAGCTCTAGAAAATCTGATACCAGTATATAACATTGACAGAACATGTAATGCTGCTGGATCAATCACACATTGTGCCAAGATCATTATCCAATTTCAGAATTATTGTGAACAAGTCACAGCTGAAGTAACTGATCTAGAAAAGAATCAGATGATTCTAGGATACACATGGCTTAGTAAACACAACCCTGAGATTAATTGGACTTCTGGAAAAGTCAAAATGACTCTATGTCCCTGAACATATCAAACCCTAAAAGGGAAACCCCCTTTCATATGCCAGCTTGAAGCTGATGAACGTGACTCTCTAGCTCATATCTTTGCTATGAAACAAAATGAACCTAGTCTGAAGAAAGATCCAAAACCTGAGGATCTTATTCCAAAACAATACCATAAGCATCTGAAAGTTTTCTTGAAGAAAGCATCTGAACAAATGCCTATACAAAAACCTTGGGATCATGTCATAGATCTCAAAGAAACATTCAAACCAAAGAAAGGCCATTGAATACCCCTTTCACCCAAAGAACAGAAAGAAGTGTCTGATTTCATTGATGATAAACTAGCCAAAGGATACATTAGACCTTCCAAATCAGAATAGACATCACCTGTGTTTTTCATACCAAAGAAAGATGGACAAAATGAATGGTACAGGATTACCACTATTTAAATGAACACATAGTCAAGAACAATTATCCACTCCCTTTGATCTCACAGCTTGTAGACAAGCTTAAAGGATCAAAATGGTTTACAAAGATAGATCTTCGCTGGGGATACAACAATGTTTGCATCAAAGAAGGAGACAAATGGAAAGCTGCTTTTGTTTGTCATTGAGGATCCTTCAAACCCCTGGTAATGTATTTTGGTTTATGCAACTCACCCACTACATTCCAAATCATGATGAATGAAATATTCTCAGACATGCCTGATGTCATGGTCATATATATTGATGATCTTATAATCTTCACAAAGACTAATGATCTGAATGAACATGAAAGAATCATAAAGAAAGTATTGCAATGTCTCGAAGAACATGACCTATTTGCAAAACCAGAGAAGTGCACCTTCAGTGTCCAAGAAGTGGAATTCCTTGGTATGATAGTATCTTGTGATGGAATCAAGATGGACAATAGTAAAGTCAAAGCCATTAAGGAATGGCCAATTCCAAAGAATATTAGAGGTGTATGTAGTTTTCTCAGCTTAGCAAATTTCTATTGAAGATTCATTGAAGGATATGGACAAGTCACACAACCCTTAAATGATTTAACCAAGAAGGACATTACCTTTGCATGAACAGAATTCCAACAGACAGCATTTGACATGCTCAAACATAGATTTACCACTGCTCCTATTCTTGCTTACTCTGATAATGACAAAGTATTCCGATTGGAAATGGATGCTTCTGATTACACAACAGGAGCAGTGCTCTTTATAGAACAGAATGGAAAATGACACCCCATCACATTCTCCTCACACTTTATGACCCCTGAAGAACAAAACTATCCCATAGTGGATAAGAAACTGCTTAGTGTCATTGAATCACTCGAACAATGGCATCATTACCTAAAAGGAGCACACTATTAGTTTGAAATCTGGAATGATCATACCAATCTTCAATGGTTCATGAAATGCCAAGACCTTAACCATCAGCAAGCCCGATGAGCACAATATCTAACACATTTTAATTTCAAATGGCTTCATAAGGCAGACACTACTATGAATAAAGCTGATGCTTTATCTAGACAAGAAGACCACACCATTGGCATAGAAAATGACAATACCAGAGTGCTAGTCATTCCACCTGAACAAATTAGTGTTACAGAAGTACACATCGCTACAGATTCTGAATCCATCATTGAGAAAATCAGAATAGCCATACATCTACTCAAAGAATTTGAAATCACTGCATTACATCAGAAATACAACATAGACACACTCGAAGATGAACTTCTTCATGACAGAGAAGGAAAGATTTATGTTCCTGATAATCAAGAACTAAGGATGGAAATCATCAGACTACACCATGACACTCCAGTTGCAGGTCATCCTAGATCAGAAAAGACAATAGAACTCATACAATGAAGCTATACATGGCCTGGCATGAACACATTCATCAAAGAATATGTCACTAGATGTAAATGATGTGCCAGATGCAAGCCATCTAACATATGTAGCACCACCTGGAAAACTTCGACCATTAGATCTACCAAATATGTCCTAGATCAAAGTAACCACAGACTTTTACAATGGATCTACCCCTATCCAAAGGATTCAACTCAATCCTAGTAGTTATTGATCAATTCTCTAAAGAAGTCAAATTCATCCCTTGTAACAAAACAGTCACCACGCTAAACACAGCTCAACTCTATCTCCATAATGTTTGGAAAAATTATGGATTACCCCATAGCATCATGTCAGATTGAGGACCACAGTATGTATTACAAGTCATGAAAGATTTATGTGAATGACTAGGCATACAACCAAAACTCTCCACTGCCTTCCATTCACAAATAGATGGACAAACAAAAAGAATGAATAGAGATCTACAACAGTACCTTAGACTCTTCACTGCTGAAAAGCAAGAGGATTGGGTTGAATGGTTACCTCTAGCACAATTTTCCTATAATACAAAGAAGCAGGCTTCTACACAGAAATCACCCTTTGAAGTGACACAGTCATACATTCCTAGAATGGGCTTTGAACAAAGAGTTACCAAGGCACCTGCAGCAGAAGAATTCACTACTATCATGCAAAACACTCTAGCCAAAACAAAAGCTAACCTAGAGAAAGCACAACAATGGATGAAAGTCCAAGCAGACAAACATCACTCACAAGCCCCTAAATATAAAATCAGCAATAAAGTTTGACTTTCAACTGAAAATCTTAAACTAACCTGTGCTTTCAAGAAGCTTATGGAATGATGGCTAGGACCATATGAAATCACAAAGCTTGTAGGACATAATGCACTAGAACTGAGATTACCACACTCAATGCATATATATCCAGTTGTGAACATATCTCATACCTGTCCTTACAAAGAAGCCTTGATGGCCAGACAACATTCTGACCTGGACCAGTAAAAGTCACTGAAGACAGAGAGATTGAATATAAGATTGACTACATCTTTCAAGTTTCACAGACTATGGTGTATCATCACAAGAAATACCTACACCTAAGCTACCCTTTAATCGCCTGGAAGTTGATTATTAGAGAGGAGATAGTGTTATAGACCACATTATTTTCCCTTCATTTCTACTATTTTTTCCTATTTTATATATTGACTTTCATATCTAGCCCCTATCTTTTACCCCTATAACCCAAACATGCCAAATGCTCAAGTCCATGCAGAGATCTAGACCCATCAACCTCATGACATCCTCATGCCATTCACCTTGACTCATCCAAGATCTAGATTACCTCATGCTTGCCTGCAGGATTACACATGTTAGTCTAGACAAACACATATTCACCTCATGCCTTTATCTATGACTCACTTGCCTCATGTACTCCTCATGCTATGCTTCTCTTCCATTTCATGGCCGTACTGATACACATGTTTTCCTCATGTTTGCCTCACCGATCACACATGTAGCATAGCATATCATTAGATCCAGTGTATACAAGTATAAACCCCTAGACAGTATATAAAGGCCCAAGTCACCACCAGAGGACCTCAATCTTGTCCTCTTGGTCTTTCCCACCTTTACTAGTTGACTGCAAGAGCTACTTGATTCACTTCTATTGTCACTACTTGATTGTTGCTCGTGCCTTCTGGTAAGGCCTGGTCGTTTCAGATACTATTGATCTACATAGTGAATAGTGTATTTCAAGGTTACATAAGGTCACATGAAAAGAAGTGTCATTGTATATATAGTACAAGAGGGCTTCAGGGCAGGTTAGATATAAATACTAATTAGGAAAGGCAAGACACGATCTCAAATTGGATCAGAGGGGGGGACTACAAGGCTATGTATGAAAGAACATACTGTAGCCAAGGAGAGGCTGTCCATATATGAAATATTGTAAATATGAAATGAAAGAGTGATGAAACATAGCCTAGAAGCAGTGTCCATCACCTTGTGCAGCCTTGATGGCAATACTGATGGTTAGAGTTTAGAAGGCATAGCCTTCTTCATTGGGGGTCTATGGGGTGTCATGGAAATAATCTCCGCATCATAGAGTAAGTTGTCCTACAAGGAGGTAGAGAGGATGTTGTTACGATTGATGAAGGGGGGTACCAAATTTCCCTTAATTCTGATATTCCAACCCCGTCCCTATGGGACGACCTCTTCTTCGATGTGGGGGACTACTTCTCTGAAACCCCGTTGACCCCCAATGTGGAAGGCAATGCCTTCTAAACCCCGACCAATCAACACTGCCAACATGGCCGCGCAAGGCAGTGGACATAGAATTCCGGCTATGCCTCATTTCTCCCTCTATTTCATACTACTGTATTTCATATCGGACAGCATCCCCTCGGCAGTGCTCTCCCGCACACTGCCTCGTAGTTCCTACTCCCCCCG
>JBBPNO010001042.1:0-10631 GCA_038090915.1 Boletus eberwhitei
AGTCTTCTGTTTGATCTGGTAGATAAGTTGTCTATCACCAGCTTATAGTCAGATTGGGGGCCGGAGGAATAGTTGAAGGATTAATCATATAGCCTAGCATCCTAGACATCAACCAATTCCTGAAAGACCGACAATGGGTGAGTTGGTAGTTGCTCACATCTGGAGAAGATCCTGGCGATAGAGCACGCTGCTTTCCTTTGGAAGTAGACACAGTGGTATCTGTTTCTTCACTGTTCCTGATGACATTGCTTAGAGTTACAGATGACACCCATGAGTTCGCAGTCATACCTTTGACACTTACATGCCTGCTGTTCATCGGTTGGATAATTGTCATGTTTTGGCATTCTTGCGTGTGCTGGAGTGGCGGAATGTGTAATGGTGGAAGCAAATGAGTAGAACCAACTGAGGGGCTTTGGGTGAATTTTGAAAGGTGTAAATGGTGTCATGCTTAGTCATCTGCTGATTCACCATTGATGACGTCTAGTGTGCTTGTACTCCGACTGCTGAAAAACATAACCATAATCATTGCTATGTGAAAGTGGTGGGCAGAAGGATGAGTTCAGTTACCTTAGTGCCAGTGAATAGCATTTGGTATACTTGAAGAATGTGTGATGGACAGTAAGCCAGTGTCGCTTCCAATAGCATGTTGCTTGGTGAACCAATCACGTGTCTCTGAATCCAGACGTGATATCCAATGCAATTCGGTCCACAGATCTTCTTGAAGACAAGACAACATTCGATGAGAAGAAAACCAGCAAAGAACTGCGAGGTTTTGGAGGCTTCGAGCTCTGGATAACATCACATATGCATTTTGAATCCCACGTGCACTAGCCAAGTCAACGATGACAGTAGGGAGGGATGCTTCCTGGACTTTGTAGTCGGTAAAGGCCCAAGCAGGAACGAGAGGCAATTGGGTCCGACTGACATGGACTGATCGCCCCCGTGATGGTCGATAGGTGAACTGTATTTTTTTGGGGAAAATAGGAACCACTGACTCCGAGAGACCTTCAACTGCAATCAGGGATGATGTGACCTTTACATACGCACATATTGCTTCACATCCTTCTGGAACATCTTTGAATATGATGTCAGTTAAGATACCTTCAGTTCCATTAACGACTTTGTTTGCCATGGAAAGGTTTTCTGTGATCATAACCTTCATTCTGGGAACCAATGGCAGACGTCCCAAAGCCTCTTTAGATTCTGTAGTATGCAGATAAGACAGCCGAATCCGTTGATCGCCTTCCATTGCTTGCTTGTTTATTTTGTCGACTGAAAGATACTCGTGGTATTCTTGGGAGGTATCAGCAGCAAATTGTCTTGCCTTTGATTCGTTATATAAGTTGCGCAGACGTTTCTGGCCAAAAATCACAGGAGCATCCTGCAACTCTGCATACTCTTGTGGACGATCGAATTCAAGTCTCTCAAGGCAACGTCCTTTTAACACCTCATAATCTGAGAGATGATCCTGGGCGAACACGGTCCCGTTTCCAGTCCATATTCTGTTAAGTAAGGCGACAAAGTCTGGATCTGTTAGTGCTCTAATATTTTTTTTTAACTCAACAACGTGCGTGAGCTGTTGCCATATAGAGGTGCCAAAAAGTCCTCGGTGACCACTGATAGTTTCTGTGGTACGAATTGCAAGCTTGCGCAACAAATCAGAAGCATATAACGCTGAACTTCCTACTGGCCTGAGTTGTCCTAAGTCACCGGCAAAAATAATGTTGACACCTCCGAAAGGTTTTCCCTCAGTGCCAGGTATTCCCTTCTTTGCCATCGCAATTCGCTCTGAGATCTGGCAAAGAAGCTCTGCAGAAACCATCGAAATTTCGTCCAAGATCAAATAACGAACTTTACTCCAAATGGCTTCCAAGTCGGCTTGTTTGGTGGTCCTTTCACCTCCAGGGAGGAAGGTTAATGCATGAATTGTGAAGCCCTCGATCAAAACAGCAGCGCAACCTGTAGGAGCACTGAGAAGTAGGTTCTCTGGGCATCCGCAACATTTGAACAGTGCCACAATAGCTTTGATGACGTGGCTCTTTCCTGATCCACCGATTCCTGTAATGAACAGCAACATCTGGTCCATACTGCCAAATGCAAAGTGTTCGGCGGCAATCCGAAATGCCCGCGATTGTTCTTCATTGCCATCAAGTGAAAAGTCACGATGGATCTCATCAATCACCACTTGTAACTCCACTTTTGTCATTCCTGACTCCTGGATTTCGTGTGGCTGGAGGCTGTCCAACATGACGCCAATGTCAGTTCGAGGCTCATGGAGCACATGCCGTTTCCGAGGTCTTTCTGCATCTTCAACTCCATTCTCGTCTTCATCGATTCGAGGTCTTTTTCTCTTTTTCTCCTCTGTCATAAATCGACTTTGTTCCTTTAAGCAGCGCTCTAAGCCATCCTGCACCATAACAGCCTGGCCATCAATCTCCCCATTCATGTTTGCTCCAGTCTGTCGTCCAGAGCAAAGCTTGCGAGCTATACGTATGACCTTGGCTTCATTTTCAGTAAGCGACTTCAATGTTTCTTCGTCACCAATATTCTCATCTTCATTAAGTGTCGGCAGACTGCCATCTTTGTCTAACAGGCTCACAAGTGAGTTGGCATCTATTTGCATCTCCCCTGGTGTGTCTTCATGGTCTTGTACTGGCAACACTTGAAGAGCGTCATTTAGTCTCTGCTGATCCCGAGCATCTCTACACTCAGCGTCGACATCTAAGTTTGACATTATCTCCCGGCAGTATGGCTTCAGTTCAGTTTGATGAAAAGCATCTGACCAGCTTTCCGCTCCACTCTTCAGGTCTTCAAAGGATCGCCAGGGTTTAAACAGAAGGAGCATAAGACGGTAGTACTTCTCGTCCTCAGCGGTCCCGATCAATTTAGGGATAGACCCCCCAAGAATAACAGGCACTAATCGACCACTGCGCAACTTCAACACATGCGTTCGATATTGAGGATGATCTTCAGTAAGAAAGCAATAGCGACTGGACTGAGGACGTCCACGTCCACGATGCTCAGCGGCATTCTCTACAACACGTTCATCGTCATTGGATCCTTCGTCATTGTTCGTTTCCAAACTTCGCCGGACCTTTGGCCATATAAGCTAACCAATCAAAAGTGAAGTATGCAACACTAACCTTTCGCGTGCGTTCGATGAACTCCCACACTGACATTTTGTTAAATGTCTCGTCCTGTGGTCGCAACTGATAGTCCATTAGATCACTTGAAACAGAAGGTTCACCGGCAGAAACGTCCAATTCGACTACAGGGAGATGTTCTTCATCATTGTTCTCTCCCTCTCCTTCCTCTCGAGGCTCAACTTCTTCACCCTCACGCTCATGACGAGACAAAGCATTTAAAAAGTCGAAAAACCGAAAGGGGCGGAAAGCATGGCTTGTGTATGTGTCCCCTCCGCCAACGAAATAACTCATCACCTGTTGGTGAGAGATTTCTTGACGTCCCATCAGAGAATTGACGCATTTTGTCACAAGGTTGCGTTCGCGAAAGGCCTGGGATGATATTCCATCACCGCGGAACTTCTCGGTATGACTTTTCATAGCCGCTTGTAGAGTATGTATTCCGGTATGAATTTTGACGTCGCTCTTGGTGATGTAGTCCGTGATGTAGTACACGAGAGCTTTGGCGGCGGGTCCCGACCCTACATACTTGATGTCCATATTGCTCTGAATAAGAAACAGGACCATGTCGTTGTAATTATTAATCCATGGATGATGTCGACGCAATTGGATGGACAATGTCTCCTCATCCAGTTCGGTATGCAGTCTAGTCGTTCCATCGATGCGCATTCGGCAATTTCCATCTGAACGGACCTCGCCCTTCCGAAGGTGTTTATAGCAGGTATCGTTGTGAACGTGCCAGTTACACTTCACTGCCAAGCGTCGGACAAATGACCTGTACTCGTATCTGAAGCTTTCTTCATCCATCTCTCTCAACTGAGGGGGACGTTCCATTCTGCAATCAACGTCTGAATCAACATCCTCGATTGAACTAGCGCCGTTGGAAACGTCCGTCACTGAAGTCATTCCCGGTAGTTCGCATTTTATGATGTCTTCCATCCAAGAAAAGACGGACCCCTTGAAACCCGGATCCTCCATCATTCGGTCCCTCAGTTCCTGTGGATTCGGGTTTCCATCCAACCACAGCAGCATATGACAATGAAGAGTGCCACGTCCTTCGGCTTCGACTGTACCATAATATGCCTTGCAAGTACCGAAAAGACCGCTTCCTTTTCCGAACCGGACTACGATGTTCAGGAAGGCCATAATCTGTGCATCAAAAGCCTGTGCAGCAGCAGCAGGATTTTTAGCAACAAACACTGCGCGATCGTATGGCGACATTGTTCGCCACACGTTTTCATCGACCCCACCAATCATTCCGAGTAATGTCGACGACAGGTCATGTGGATTTAGGGTGATGAACAAGGCAGGAGTGGAATAACGTCGGATGAGGGAGCGGATCTCGTTGCGTCTGCAAAGCTTGTAACCTGGCGACCCCTTCAACTTCTTGGTGGCGATCTGAACCTTCTGTAGAACATGAACGTTTTGTCGCTCCCTTTCATTGTCAGCCTTTGCATGAGGATCCTGTACCCATTTGTTCGCTATTTCAGTCAGACCCGGCGCTAGCGCAGAAAGCTCTTGTGCAACCATATGGTGATCGGATCCCTTCATCGAAAACGCCACTTGTCGGCTAGCTGACAGCTTTTGAATGACATTCCAACAGACGAACGCAAAATTAGGGTCGTCTGCAAAAGGCGATCGAAATTGACGTAGTAGACATTTTACTTGGCTTTCGAAGGATATTCGCTGTGATGCCGACCTGCCAGGATGATTGAATCCACCGATACCCCATGGATCCAAGTGAGGAAACAAAAAAAAACAGAAAACCAGGGTGACTGTCGCTGACAAACACCGATCCCGCCTGCGAGTTTAGAAAGCGTTTCCGGTCGAGAGCGTGTGCCAATGCATGTGCCTTCATAGACTCCCGGCTTCGAGGTGAGTAGTCTCCCAAAGTGTATGCGACATTGTCCATGACAATATCATCCTGAATGTCAACCCATTCATCCGCTGGACTGTCGCTCGAGGCTGATCTGTTCCCTGCATGGTCGACCTGCATACACTGCAATATTCCAAAATCCGAGTCGGCACCTTCAACCGATGGATCAAAAAGCGAAGCCAAGTTTTGTTCACTGTAACGAACGCCTCCTGCTTGATACCATTCGTTATGATCAACAAGGAAGCCGATCATTGCCCGTACTCTGGTTTTCGACACCAGGATAGGCCCGAATCGTTTGAGCGTCTCCACAGTTGGTATCGTTCCACCTCCTGAGAATAATACGCAAACAGTGTCTCTGACATCCTCCATGCCTGGCGGTAGCACATCCCGCAACGGACCTGGGTCTTGTGGGAAAATAGCCACGTTCCCTCTGTTGAACCGCTGCGAGCATTCTTCGGGCACGTAACCACCACGCACACCGCGGCGTACAAAATGATGCGTCACAATTGAAGAGCGACAACGTGCGATGAGAGCTAACTCAAACGGAGATGCCATCCGAAAAGCCTGTGAGACAGGATGCGGGAGGGCACTGGTGCCATAGTAAAGAAAATTAGCGAGAGCATATTTCGGTTGTCTCGGAGGATTTTTTTGCAAAGCGTTGCGACATGTTACGCAAACTCGTAGCGGGCCGAGCAAATCCACGGATGTCATGCCTTCTGCACATAAAATAGCATGTGAGTATAAGTCGACGTTGTACGTGGAGGGTAGCACATGTGCTGGTAAGAGCACATTTCGAAGAACTCCCAGAAGAGCAGCAGTGGGGTAGATTTCCGTCACGTCGGAGATAGGTAGTGCCCATGCGCAAACTGCGCAAGCCGTCTGAGTAAACCGACCGGGCGCCATTTTCTCCTGCCACTCCTCAATAATTTTCCGTTTGTCTTGGAAATCCCTCAGATCCGGAAAGGAAATTGGACGTCTGCTACTCTCCGCGACCTCGTTCTCGGCCTGACGAAGAGCCCGTTGACGGCCTGAATTTGCGTCTAGTCGCCGATTGGTCTCCTCGTTGCTTTCATTTGCGCGCGTGCGGCGACGATCTTCCATTACTCGAACCCGCTCAGACGCCACATGAGCATCGACCGTCTGGGGTGGAGGCAATTGAAGAACCTGAACATTCCGACGAGAACTCATGATGAGTTTGAATGTCAGATAGATAGCAGAGCATTGACAATCTCGATGCAGCCTCAGAGCATCGAGTAGTGCAGGACGAAGGAGTCGCGTAGGACACGAGAGGCCATGGACTTGGGCAAGTGATCGAAGATTAACCGTAGTGAAAAACTGGAATTGCTCCACTAAACGTCCGATGCTATCCGTCATCAGGGTTAAGAATGGTCCTTGCGGGTAAACCGTCCGAGAATCCAAAGGCTGTTCTTGGACTTCGACGAACCGAAAGTCCTGGCGCAAGAAAGTATAGCTAACGTGCGAGACCGAGAACATAACATCAGAATCTAGCACTGTCCGAACTCCGTCGGGTGGAGCAACTTCCACTGTTGAAGAATCTGTTAGTAACCCTCTAGCGCACACCAGCGACATTATTTACTGGAAAAAGAGCGTCCGACGAAAACAAAGGCCAAATTGTTATGGCAACTATTTAATGACAGAAAATCAGTGCCCATACTATTGTCTCGCAGAGACTATGAAGGATACTTACAGCACGGTGAAAACCCTTTATGAGGTCAATGACGTGGCAGAAGCTGATACCAGGGCAAGAACCTAAATGTTCTTCATTTTAACTCTCTATTTCGTGTGGCAAGTAGTGTGCGACACCTACCGTCGACAGGAGGTGAGACTGAGGAGCGCGATGAACGATTCAGCCACTCTCCTGCGACCTCAGCGCACGGACAAGAAGTCGGCCATTAAGTCGACCATTAAGTAAGCATCTTATTTCAGCAGTCGAACTCGGACGAGCCGGACCGGTACGGTTCACATAACACACATTATGGAAAGTGAGACCTGGACCTTTCGGGTCCAGGAATATAGAACATCGTTATATTGCCAAGGCACTATAAGGCCTTGTCAAAAAACTGGGAGTCTCGTGATGCCGGGCCATCATCGTCTGTGCACTCGTCGTGGCCAGACTCATCAGGCTTCCGGGCTCGAGAAGGGAGTACACACACTCTGTTCGATATCTGTCCCAACATATCTAATTCGGGACGAGATGGGAATATCAGAAGTCTCGGGCGCCAGTTGTTTCGTGGTATTCCCATGCACTGGCAGTGCTCGAATACCCTCTCACCCTTGACGACCACTGTCTACAAAGATTAAAACCGTTCCAGAGGTATGCCTGCGATTCAAACCATAGTTGAAGTGATTTAACATCTCAACAGATACAATTGATCTTGATCCACGCCATTTACTCTGCACCAATGTCTGAACTCGACGAGCAAATCAGCCTCTGCCGCAATGAACTACAACTCCATCCCGAAGGGGATCCTACTCGAGCGAATTCGCTAAATGAACTCGCTTGTTTGCTCTGCGACCGGTTCGACCAAAGAGGGGAGATAGCTGACATGGACGAGGCGATTGCCCTTAGGCGTACTGCACTGGAACTTCGCCCGCAAGGGCATCCTGATCGAGCCACATCACTGGGCAACCTCGCGCTTTCCCTCTCGAGCCGTTTCAAGCAGCTCGGAAGGCTGCCTGACCTCGAGGAGGCAATTGCCCTCCAATGCAGTGCACTGGAACTTTGTCCGCAAGGGCATCCTGATCGAGCCACATCACTGGGCAACCTCGCGAGTTCCCTCTCGAGCCGTTTCAAGCAGCTCGGAAGGCTGCCTGACCTCGAGGAGGCAATTTCCCTCGAACGCAGTGCACTGGAACTTCGTCCCCAAGGGCATCCTCATCGAGCCCTTTCACTGGGCAACCTCGCGGGTACCCTCTGGAGTCGTTTCAACCAGCTCGGAAGGCTGCCTGACCTCGAGGAGGCAATTTCCCTCGCACGCAGTGCACTGGAACTTCATCCCCAAGGGCATCCTCATCGAGTCATATCACTCGGCAACCTCGCAACTCTCCTCTCGAGCCGTTTCGACCAGCTCGGAAGGCTACCTGACCTCGAGGAGGCAATTGCCCTCCAATGCAGTGCACTGGAACTTCGTCCGCAAGAGCATCCTGATCGAGCCACATCACTGGGCAACCTCGCGAGTTCCCTCTGGAGCCGTTTCGACCAGCTCGGAAGGCTGCCTGACCTCGAGGAGGCAATTTCCCTCCAACGCAGTGCACTGGAACTTCGTCCCCAAGGGCATCCTGATCGAGCCTTATCACTGGGCAACCTTGCGAGTTCCCTCTCGAGCCGTTTCGACCAGTTCGGAAGGCTGCCCGACCTCGAGGAGGCAATTTCCCTCGAACACAGTGCACTGGAACTTCGTCCGCAAGGGCATCCTGATCGAGCCACATCACTGGGCAACCTCGCGCTTTCCCTCTCGAGCCGTTTCGACCAGCTCGGAAGGCTGCCTGACCTCGAGGAGGCAATTTCCCTCGAACACAGTGCACTGGAACTTCGTCCGCAAGGGCATCCTGATCGAGCCTTATCACTGGGCAACCTCGCGCTTTCCCTCCATAGCCGTTTCGACCAGCTCGGAAGGCTGCCTGACCTCGAGGAGGCAATTTCCCTCGAACGCACTGCATTGGAACTTCGTCCCCAAGGGCATCCTGATCGAGCCTTATCACTGGGCAACCTCGCGAATTCCTTCCATAGCCGTTTCGACGAGCTCAGAGGGTTGCCTGACCTCGAGGAGGCAATTGCCCTCCAACGCAGTGCATTGGAATTTCGTCCGCAGGGTCACCCTGATCGAGCTTCGTCCTTGGGCAACCTTGCTTCCTACCTCCATGCTCGATTCAAGCACTCACCCGTACATGACATCAGTGACCTCCAGGAAACATTCAATGTATATTGCCAACTCTCCGAGGTCTCTCAGACAGTGTTTCTCGCTGATTTCGAATTTGCGAAAGAATGGATCCAGAAAGCCGAAGAATGCGAACATAGTACCACGGTTTTGGCCTACCAAACGTTTTTGCGCCTCAGTGTTCACCATCTCTCTACTCTGCCGGCTCAGCCTCAGAATCTTGCACTACTCAAAGAGCTCATAACATCTCTAGCAATCGATGCATTTTCCGCTTGTCTTCGCTATGGCAATCCCACCAGTGCAATCGAGCTCCTTGAACAAGGTCGTGGTGTCTTCTGGAATCAGCTAATCCGCCTTCGCTCTCCTCTTGAGGATGTGATAGCATCAGGTGACGCAGGCAAGGAATTGGCAGAGAAGTTCACCCAGGTTGCATCCTTTCTTCGCGGTGTGTCCAATGCCCCTCCCGATGGTAACTCCCAGCACGATCGGGCGTGGGGTCTGGGCATCCAATTGGAAAATGTCGTCGCTGATATTCGCCAGTTGCCTGGCCTCTCCCATTTCCTCCAGCCCCTATGCTTCTTGGATCTCCGGGTCGCAGCTGCTGCTGGACCAGTCATCATTGTGAATGCAAGCCAATACAGCTGCGATGCACTGCTACTTCTATCCCACCGAGATCCCGTCCACGTGCCTCTCTCCGTCACGAAAGCCTACGTCTCTGAACTGTCCTTGCAACTTTGTTCTCTGATCCACCTTTCCAAATTCAGTGATATGAACAGGGATACTATGGCGTTTCTACGAGAACTCTGGGATGTTATTGTTTTTCCAATCGTGAACATTCTTCAGGAGCTCTGTCCTCACCGATCGCGCATCTGGTGGTGCCCGACCGCCGAGTTCTCTCTTCTCCCATTGCATGCCGCCGGCTCCTTTAGGAAGGGCCAACCGATGCTCTCAGATCTCTATATTTCCTCATATACGCCGACATTGATGGCCCTCATTCGTGCTCGACAGGAGAGGTCATCGGATCCATCCATAGAACGACATCGGTTCTTGATTATAGGGCAAGCACAGGCTCCGGGACAGAGAGTACTCGCTTCCGTGAATACTGAGCTATCCAGTATATCACAACGTGTCGGGTCGGTCGCAACGCTTACTCGCGTTCAAGACCAGGACGCAACCATCGCCAGAGTTGGTGAAGAATTGAGCAAGAACGAATTTGTTCACCTTGCCTGTCATGGGATCCCCGATCAGAAGAATCCGTTCGAGTCTGGGTTTGCGTTGGACAGACTCTTGACGATCGAAAACATCATGCGATTCGACTTACCGAACGCCAAGTTTGCATATCTGTCTGCTTGCCATACGACCGTTGGAGACGAGGAGAGTCCGGACGAGGTCATCCATCTTGCTGCCGCGATGCAGTTTGCCGGGTTCCGTTCGGTGATTGGGACGATGTGGGCTGTGGATGATGCACACACCAACGAGATCACGTCCAAGTTTTATGACAACATGATTGACGAGTCGGGTCGTCTGGATCACACTCAAGCCGCGCTGGCGTTGCACAGGACGATGAGGAGTATCTGGTCAAGCGACATACCCTTTGATCAACGGATCCTCTATATACATATCGGTGTCTAGTGGATCGGTATTATGGTGCGTTACGCGCTTTTCCGCGTGCGCTGTTACTCAAACTCGTGTACCCCCAGTTCGTCTTTACCG
>JBBPNO010001043.1:0-10595 GCA_038090915.1 Boletus eberwhitei
GAACTCTCCGCCGAATGACAACATCGTTGCACGATGCATAGTGACCTCGAGGGGTTTATAAATAGAAGATATTTTTTGTTGTTTATTAAGAGAATTAAGCACGTTATTTTTAGACTCTGACGCCACGCTCAATTGAGACGCTCTTACAGAGTTTGGAACAAGACTACGTAATACAGAAGAAAAATCAGAAATGGGGAAATCTTTGTCCATACAATTTACATATTGTTCTTGTACCTGAACACCCTCGTCGCTCAAGTACTGTGTCCTTTTAAAGCCTCGGCGGCCCTATGCCTGGCTTCGGCTTTGAATTTATCCTGGTAAAAAGCTTCCGCCTCTTCCGAGATGTATGCGCGTTGTGCTGCTTGTGGAGTCGGCACAGCTGCCAGAGGAGTCGGGAGCGGTCGCTCTGAGTAGTGTTGGGCGACCTGCGCCTGAGGATATGCTGCATACTCATATTCTGCGGTTGGCACGTAGGTGCCGGAGTCATAATCCCAGACCATCTGGCGTTGCTGGGGCAGGCGCGTTTGTCGGCGGTAAGGATTCTTTGGACAATCAGGTTTAATATGGCCTGGTTGTCCGCAGAGGTAACAAGTCCTGTTGTCAGGACGCGGGTTTTGAGATTGCGGGAGAGAAGGACCAGCTTGTTGGGCCCCAATCTCCATGGATGTGCCTCGCCCAGGCTGCGTGCCATAGGCGGTGAATTGTGGATGCGGAGGTCCGGAAGGAGGAGGGAATCGAGGGTTCACTTGCTGGGGATAGCACGGGGGCCCTCGGGGAACAAAACGTGATGTTGATGGCGGTCCCCTTTCAACCACCATCCTGTCGAAGATTTGACCGACCCTTAGATACTCGTCTTTTACCGTATGGTAGTCATCTTGACCCGTTATCGTAAGGGTCATGCTTGCTCTTTCGTAAATTTTGAAATCTACGGCCTTCTTGAGCAAGGTCGTTGCGTGATAATCATCAATGTTCGCTTCCTTTCGCAGAAGTTCAAACTTCTGCATGAACAGATCTGTGGGGTGACCATTTTGTCGAAGGCCTTTGAGTTTTTTGAGGGATTTGTGTGCCAGCACATCGATCCGGAAATATTCTTTAATTTCTCCTTGTAGCTTCTGCCAAGCTGGCCATGCGGAGTCTCCTTTCTTTCCGGCCCTTACTCCTCTTTCATCTCGAAGATCTTCGTCTTCTTCGTTATAGTATTGTTCAAGGGTTATTTGGGAAAACCCTTCAGCCTTTCCTTCGAGATGTGATAGTACTGCTATGCATCTCAGTTTGTCTGAACTCCATGTTTGTGCTTCTGTCCAGAGGCGCAGTTTTATCCACCATGCGCGAAAGGTGGCTCTGTCGCCATTCCAGTTACCTGGATCAGCGATCTTCTTTGTGACCGAAGTCTTTTCTTTGTCTACGTTTAGGGCGGCGAGCCTTTGGACGAGGTCGTCCAGATCCACCAACATATTTAATTACGGGTTTGAGGGTGAAGTATGGGCGGAGGTAACAGGTAAAGTAGTGGAGGCGGCAGGTGGCAACAGCGAAGGGGTAGTGGTAAGTGTGAACTCTATCGATATGAAGCTTGTATTGTTTTCTTGTTGGCATAAAGATCAGACTTCCTTGATATTCTTCTTTCAGAACCTTACTATGCACTATCTTCCAAGTGCGTTCTGGGATTCCTACGTCTTGATCCTGCCGACCGCAGAGGGCTCAGATCTGTCCTGGTGACCGCGGTGACCTTGGACTTCTTTAAACAAAAACTATTTCCTTTTCCGTGAATGTCAGGATGTACACGTGGGAAAGAATCATGATGATTCCCACTATTGTACTGTGTGTGACGTCACAGGTATTCACACGAACCTGGGTTCACTAGCGTAGAACCAACGTACGAACAGCTAGACCTCAGCTGATGATGGGGGCTAGTGCACTATGCCCAGGAGCAATGTTATCCTTATTTAGAACGCCAGACGAGCATATAAAACTAGCGTTTCGGCGGGTGCTATACCCGTCACCGTCAAGTGGTGAAGACTAGAGAATCCCCTTAGCTCTGGGGTCCAAGCATTGTGTATGACAGTCGAGTCCAAGTGTTATGAGATCAACGTCCTCAACGATGATATCCACAAGGCTCGGGTCTATCTCGCAGCGTACATGGCTACTGGCTCAAGGTAGAGATGAGGGTATGTGGGTCTTATCCATTCAAAAGCAGCCTACGACGACCAAAGGCCGAAGCAATGACTATAGCCGGTGAACAAAGTGGATTCGACTGGAGTACCAGTTGTTGAAGTGTCTATCTTTTATAAGTTACAGGATGGAGCACGGACCAAGCTGTGCATGTGACTAATTACTATAGTAAGGTAAATGAGAGAAGTGTTCATGAGAGTGAGAAGACGGAAATGAATGTGAGAGTTGATGAAGTGTGAGAAGGAACGGAGATTAATAACATGAGGTGGTTACGTGATTTGGTTCTAGACTTTGTCACGTGATTTGATTATGTAAGTGTTCTCACGATCACGTGTCATGGTCATGTGATTTTATAAGTAAAGGAATGAAGCGTAAAAGTTTGAAAATATTCATGTTATAACAGAATGGTGGATAGCTGTCGCTGCTAGGACTTTTCAATGTGCTATGACCAAGGCGACAACGAATATTTTCCCTGATGAGCCATTCTATCCATGGAAGTCAATGCCGGTAGGTTAGGTGTATCATGGTTGATTTTCGCTAACAGATGTGTAGGAATTCTTGACCCACCTTCTCTTTAGTTCCCCCTGCCTCAGATTCTTACAAGCACAGAAAGTGGCGGTCCTAACATGGGCAAAGGGGCTTGGGGCATCTCAGGTCCCATCAATATATGCCATAAAAAAAAACAGAGGATCATTTCATGAAGCTTGTTACACAACCTGCGTAACTTGTGACACATGACCGTGTAATCCTTATTGATCTACAACCGGTCACCTTCCCTGTTCCCCAATTAGATCTTGGTCCGGAGGGCATCGCTCCGATATGTCGTGGGAAGGCTTTGTCGCTACTCCATAGAGATAGCTCACTGTGCAGAAGCCTGAATGTGGGCTGGCACTACTTGGACGAACGGCGAGCTGACCGTGCTTATAGAGGGCAAGCCCTGCTAAGAGTGATGGTACAAAGTACCGCGCTTACTATCACTGCAAATAGTAAGACAAGCGAAGAGATGGCTTCCAGATCTGAGCGAGATCGAAGCGAAAGGGAACTTTGATAGTGTTTGACTTTTACACAGTGAATAGTGTATATCAAAGTTAAGGATTTACATGAAAAGAAGCATCTCTATATATAGTACTTGGGACTTTAGGGCAGGTTGGTTATAAATACTAAATATGGAGGGAGAGATCGGATCTCAGATGGGATCGGGGGTTATAGGAACTACGAGGCAGTGTGCAAGAGAGCACTGCCGAGGGGATGCTGTCCGATGTGAAGTACAATAATATGAAATAGAAGGAAATGAAGTATAGCCATGATCCAGTGTTCACCACTTTGTGCAGCCCTGTCGGCAGTGTTGGTGGTCGGAGTTCAGAAGGCATTGCCTTCATCATTGGGGGTCAAAGGGGCATCGTAAAAGTAATCTCCTGCATTGTACATGAGGTCGTCCCACAGGGAAGTGGAGGGGATGTCCGTTTGGAGGAAAAAGAGGTACCCCCCTGGTTAACTGTAACATTACCTCCCATGTATGCCTGAAGTTCCATCTCAGGAACTCCTATCTCCGTCGTTCTCCACGTAGTCGATGAGGTCCCAGCCAGGGTCGTAGGCCAGGTCGTTGTTGGTGCAGTGTTGGGGACCATGTCCTCGTTCTCCACAACTGGTGCAGCGTCGTTCTGGGCAGTGATACTGTGGATGTCCGGGGGCTGCCACGTGACAGAAGGGGCAATGGTAGTGGGGGCAGTTGCTCCGTACATGTTCCATGGAGCCATATTCAAAGCAGCGCATTGGCACGCTGGTGGGTCGAGGTGCAGGATCATGGGAGGAGGTGGAGACATCCAGGGAATGGATATTACCATCCACTGTGTTGGCATTGTTTGGGAGAGTGGCGGGCATGGGTCCCACGAGGGGAATGGAGGAAGGAGGAGGGCTCCTCGTTGTAGTATGTCCCAGTGGAGAGGGAGTATGGGTGGAGGCGGTGCAGATGGGCAGGCTGTTGGTGAAAACCATGGTGCACTGTCTGCGGATGCGTCTGGTGGGTTCAGAAACGACTGGGGGAGATATGGGGGTGGGTTGTCATCGAGGGGGAGTAGTGGTCCCATTGATGAGGGTGGTGTTGGAGTCCGTGGACGCCGGTTGAGCTCTTTCTGTAGTGTTTGGATGAGCTCGTTCAGGGCTTCGACCTCCGTTGAGATTCTCAGCGGCGGTCATTGGGGTGTTGCCACAGGAACGGGGATATCCTGGGGTGGACACATCTGAGGTGAGGAAGGCATTTCTTTGTTCCTCGGACATGGTCCCGAGGATTGGTTGGATGGCGCGTTTGAAGTGATGTCCAGGGAGAAGGGTGACACAGAGGTCAAAGCCTTCGATATAGAGAAGGTCGAGAATATATTCCCGAACTTCGAGGAGGGTGGCGGCGATGTCGGAGAGGGCGGTAACCTGTGGGGAGTCTCGGGCGTTTCCCACGATGAGTTCCCATAGAGGGGAACCTGATGCACCCCAGGGGGTCCTGGTGACCAAGGATTGAATGCGGGTATCTGCCCAGAATAGGTGTACGAGTTGTACAAGGGAGTTGTTGGAGTTGAAGAAGGAGTTACATTCCAAGGCTCCAAGAGCCTTGGTGTTCTCGAGAAGGGACGCATAGAGCAGGTGATGTGCGGTAGGAGGGAGTCTGCTTAGTCGGCGAGTGAGGAAGGAGAATGACATCTACCACTGGTAGTGATAGGGACAGCCATAGATTCGACAGAAGCACTGGTGTTCGTTGGCATAGGTGGGGATATCTAGGTCGGGGTATTGAACTTGTAGGCAGGCTTGGGTGAGGGCAGTTTGGATGCGTGAAATGGTAATCAGGAGAGAGGAGATATCTTGGGGCATTGGAACTCTGTCAGAGTCGATGCTGTTTTTTATACTCCTGGAGCACTGCTTTGGCATTGCCTAGGTTTGACTCTGCTTCCCAAGTCCGCTCGGAGGCGGTGTATCCTTTCCAGTGCACAAGGTATTGCCTTCGTCCTGAAGTTCCCCAATCATTAACGATGCTGTCCACTTCATATTCTTCCTCCGTTCCAATTAGTTCCGGTGGTGGGCGTGTGAAGTTGGGTCCATGTTCCATGGTCTCCCGATATGGGGAGAGTAGGGATGCATGGAACACGTCGTGGATTTTCCATTGGGCCGGCAGCTTTAGTCGGTAGGTGACGGAGGACACTACTTTGGTGATTTCGAAAGGACTGGTTCATTTGGGAGACAATTTTCTGGAGGGGACCTGCAATTTCAGGTTCTTGGCTTCCAGCCAGACTTTGTCTCTAATTTTCCATGGTTTGAAGCAAGAGAACGTTTTCTCCTTCATTCTTTGTTGGGCAATCATGTGTGCTGCTTCGGCTTCTTTTCGTGCTTCATCAAGAGAGGTCATTCTTTGTTCTAGTGCAGGGAGGAAGGTCTTTCCGAGTGGGGGGTAGGATTGTGGTTCATATCCTAGCATTAGGCTGAAGGGGGATTTTCCTGTGACAGAATGTGTGGTGGAGTTATGTGCAAACTCGGCCATGGGTAGTAGGTCTAGCCATCGGTGGGGTTGTCCATCACAGAAGATCCTTAGGTAGGTCTCCAGTTCTTGGTTGTAGCGTTCCATTTCTCCATCCGTTTGAGGGTGGTAGGCGGTGGACAGTGCTACATCGTACTTGAGAAGTCTTGCGAGTTCTCTGGCGAATGCAGAAGCGAATTGCGGTCCACGATCGGAGACTAGTTTGTCATGAAGTCTGAAGCGTTTGAATACATGATTGAAGAAAAGACGGGCTATACCAGCTACGTCTACCATTTTTGAGCAAAGGGTGAGAATTACCCTCTTACTAAGCCCATGGTCAACCATGACCATGACAGAATCAGAGCCATTTACCAGTGGGAGGTTAGTGGTGAGATCGACTGAAAGGTTCTGAAAGGGGCAAGTGCTCTGGAAGGTGAGCGGGGTGACGGGTGGGACGGTTGATTGGGTTTGGACTTTATTTGCCTGGCAAACAGTACAGCCAGCAATGAATTTGCGAATGAAGGTGGACAATCCAGGCCACTAGTAGTGTTTGGAAAGGAGGGCGACAGTGCGCAGATGGCCACCGTGTCCTTCTTTGGCAGAGGTGTGAGCAGCGAGCACGACGGCTTGCCGAGCTGGTCCTGGAATGTACAGTCGTCCCCTATAATATAGAAGTCCATCCTTGAAGGTCCAGTCCATAGAGTTGGAATGGGCAAAGAGTGGTTGGTCTTTTTTGATGTTTTGGAGAGCAGAGAGGACTAGGGGGTCCTTCACAGATGATGCTCCAATCTTCTTTGCCAATGCCAGGTCAATACGGCGTACTTGTTGGTCAAAGGCATTAGTCGGTAGGATTTGCACATCTTCATTATCTTTGGAAGTGTCAATCTCATCTTGTCAAGAGAGAGCATCGGCGGGGGCCATCTTACTTCCAGGTAGTGCGTGATAGGTAACATCAAAGTCTTGTAGGAATAGGAGCCATCTGGCCTGTCGTTGTGACAACTTTCGAGGTTCCTTGAAATAGGTGAGGTTTTGTGATCCGTTAAGACGGTCACAGGATGGGGCGATCCTAGGAGATATTGTCGCCATTCCTCCAACCCCCGTATGACGGCTAGAAGTTCCCTGTCATATATGTCATAGTTTCTCTCAGCCGGAGAAAAAGTTTGTGAGAGATAGCCACATGGCTGCATCTCTCTATTGTCGTTGTGTTGCATGAGTACCACACCGGAGGTGGTTAGGGAAGTGTCGGTCATGAGTGTGAATGGTTTGTTGGTGTCGGGGAATGCCAGAACGGGTTTTCATGTGAAGGCGTCTTGCAAGCTTCGGAAAGCTTTTTCTTGTGGTTCATCCCAGTGCCATGCCATCTTCTGTTTTGTGAGGTCGAGCAGAGGTCGAGCAATGTCCGAAAAGGAGGGGATGAACTTGCGATAGAAGTTGCAGAAGCCTAGGAAGGATCGCACGTCCTTCACATTTCCCGGGTGATGCCATTCCTAGATGGCTTTCAGTTTTACTGGGTCCATCTGGACTCCATTCTTCCCAACAATCATTCCTAAATATTCGACTTCTTCGGCAGAGAAGGTACACTTCTCAAGTTTGAGGTACATTTCATGCTGTCGGAAGCATTCCAGGATTTTCCGGGTCCTTTCGTCGTGAGTTGCTTGATCCGAGGAGTGGATCAGCAGGTCATCCATATATATTACCAACCATCCTTCTGCGATGTAGTCTCCGAAGAGGTCGTTCATGAATGCCTGAAAAGTCGCCGGTGAGTTGCACATTCCGAAGAACATCACATTTGGCTCGTAGAGCCCGAACGGAGTAAGAAATGCCGCTTTCCATCGGTCCTTGGGTTTTATGAGCACATTGTTATATCCCCAGTGTACGTTGAATTTGGTGAAGATGGAGGATCCCTTCAGTTTATTGACAAGGTCGGAGATGAGGGGGAGGGGATATGCGTTTTTGATCGTGTACTCATTTAGGTACCGATAGTCTTGGCAGGGTCTTAACTTCCCGTCCTTTTTCTGAATGAAGAGAAAAGGGGCGGCTTGGGGAGATTTCGATGGAGATATCTTTCCTGTTTTGAGATGTTCATCGATGAATTCTCGGCAGGCTTTTTGTTCTTTGGGGTTCAATGGATAGGCTCATGCTTGTTTGGGTGTAAATGTGTCTTTTAGGTTGATGGTGTGATCATAGGGTCTTGATGGTGGTAATTTCATTGTCGTCTTCTCGGCGAAGACGTCCTCATATTCTTTGAAGGCCAGAGGTAGGACTACTTCTTTCTTCTTGGTTTGTTGAGCGATTGCCATAGATAGAGTTGCTATGTTGATGACAAACCCTGGCACATTCCCATGCGTGTTGAAAAACTTTGCCCATTGTTCGGGCGACCAATGGTGGAAGCTTTCGTAGAGTCCGTCTTGTACGTGCTCAGCTTCATCGTGTTCTAGATACCTTAGCAAGTATCGCTGTTCCAAGGTTCCTGGGGGATCCCTGTGCGTGAACCTGTATGACAACGGTGTAATCGTTACCCGTCCGTCTTTCCAATCTATGTCAGGATTGACCGCCCTGAGCCATGGAAGTCCTAAGATGACTTCGTCTTTGCCACAGTTGAGGATGAAGAGGTCCCGCCGCTCTCACACTCCTCCGTAGTCCAACACAATGTTGGTTTTCTGTTTGATGGTCCCAGATTGGTTTTGGGTTCCATCTACGTTCCAAGCTCATATCGGCTGATCGAGTTTGTATATTGGTAGCCCCATTTCTTGTACTGCTTTTCTTGATATAAAGCATCCGGTTGCCCCACTGTCGATGAGAGCATTTGTTCCAATGATTTTGCCATCCTGCTTCCAGATCGAGAGAGGAATGCGAATAGAATTACTCTTCGATCCGGAAATAAATACAGGGGCTATTGTAAAGGAGGGAAGTGACGTTGGTCCACCCCCTCCCTTTAAAAATGCATCTTCGGGGTCTAAATAGATTAATGGGTGCTGCGGGATTCTGGTCTAATGAGAGGACGTTCACGGACTCCTCTCATTCTTCTGCGACTTCTTTGTCTGTCTCCTCTAGTGGGAGCCCTTGCTCATCAAGCCCTGTTGAAGGCCACCTTGAGCATTCTGAGAACTGTGTCTCGGCTACTGCTCCTGGACACCTCAGCGAGGTACTGGTCCAGCAAGTCCTGTTGTTGTGGGATGGGGGAAGTGGTGATGACCCTGGTTTGTGCCGTGGGTTTCTTTGCAGGTCTATACCCCGAGTGTTTTCTTGTGGAACACCCTTGTTCATTGCAGATAAAGCATCATCGCTCTCTCATTCTCTTGGCTCATTCGGTGGGGGAGAGCGTGATCCAGTCTACATCCATTGCATTTGGATCTTTGTGCCTTCCTCCTCCTCTGCCTCCATAAGCTGGCTTTGGTCCTCGTTTCATTGCCTTGATTCTTGCATAGCCTGCATTAATGGCAGCAGCTTTCGTGTAGATATCTTCCATGGTGAAGTGTGGCTTGGTGAGTATGTCGGACTGAGCGAGCTGTTCAGCGATTTTCTCGTCTACTCCTTGTAAGAACCACTCTAGGAGGGCTTTTGTGTCTCGTACTTCTGACCTTACGGCCAGTAGGGAGAACTGAGATACAAATTTGTCGAAATTTCCTCCTAGGTGTCTTTGTTTGAGGCTGGCGAGCTTTACACGAGCATTGTCGGCATTGTTGTATGGGCAGAAGGAGATTGCAAAGGCTTCTTTTATCTTCAGGTAGGTTTTTTCTGCTTCAGGTACTTCATTGTCTATCAGCTTGGTGAGCCAAGCTTCCAAGAACCCCTTTCCTTTCCCTTTTGACATCCTATTCAGGAGTATAAGCTTCCTGACATTTATCGGCATGTTTTCATGGAGGTTGAAGTATCCTTCCATGGCTAAGAGCCATCTCTTAGCGTCTTCGCTTTCTCCATTCCATTCTTCTGGTAGTGCTGCTTTGTATTCAACCATATCGTCTTCGTCGTCACTTGCTAGTTGGTCCGGGTGATCTGTGAATAGATCTTCTTGGGGATCTACGTTGATCGGTTCCGGTTCTGAGGGTGGCAGAGGGGTGGGATCTTCCGATGGGGTCGCAGATTGAGAGTGGAGACCACCGGATAAACCTAGAGTTCGAGATGGACAGGGAGATGAACAGTCTCGAGGGTCTTGGTAATGATAGTCTTGTGGTTCTCGAGACGATCCGATTCTTCTGGAGGAAGACGTATCTGTTGATTCTGAAGCATGTATTGGCGTGGCCTCTTCTTCTTCTGAGGACTGAGGGTCTTGTCCTAAGAGGGTGGAGAGGTTGATTCGTTGAATGGTGGTAAGAGAGTGTCTACACCTGTAGACCTGAGGGTTGCCTTAGGCTTAGTAGCACTAAGGAGCCGATAACCTTGATATTTTGTTACACGACCTGCGTAACTTGTGACACATGACCGTGTAATCCTTATTGATCTACAACCGGTCACCTTCCCTGTTTCCTGATTAGATCTTGGTCCGGAGGGCATCGCTCCGATATGCTGTGGGAAGGCTTTGTCGCTACTCCATAGAGATAGCTCACTGTGCAGAAGCCCGAACGTGGGCTGGTGCTACTTGGACGAACGGCAAGCCGACCATGCTTATAGAGGGCGAGCCCTGCTAAGAGCGATGGTACAAAGTACTGTGCTTACTATCACTGCAAATAGTAAGACAAGCGAAGAGATGGCTTCCAGATCTGAGCGAGATCGAAGCGAAAGGGAACTTTGATAGTGTTTGACTTTTACACGGTGAATAGTGTATATCAAGGTTAAGGATTTACATGAAAAGAAGTGTCCCTATATATAGTACTTGGGACTTTAGGGCAGGTTGGTTATAAATACTAAATATGGAGGGAGAGATCGGATCTCAGATGGGATCGGGGGTTATAGGAACTACGAGGCAGTGTGCAAGAGAGCACTGCCG
>JBBPNO010001044.1:0-10551 GCA_038090915.1 Boletus eberwhitei
ACCAGTCGTTGAAGTGTCTACCTTTTATAAGTTACAGGATGGCGCACGGACCAAGCAGTGTGTGTGACTAATTACTATAGTAAGGTAAATGAGAGAAGCGTCTGTGAGAATATGAAGACGGTAATGAATGTGTGAAATGATGAAGTGTGAGAAAAGACGGAGATTAATAACATGAGGTGGTCATGTGATTTGGTTCTAGACTTTGTCACATGACTGATTATGTAATTGTTCTCACGATCACATGTTGTGGTCATGTGATTTTATAAGTAAAGAAATGAAGCGTAGAAAAGTTTGAAAATATTCATATTATAACAATCTGGATGAATGTACTTTGTGGTATTGATAGAATTGCTCCAGTACATTATTGATGGCAGCTTGTGTGGTCTTAGTAATTGTGCTGTGATGCATGAGGTAGCAGAACTTGAGAAGTGCATACAATGTCCATACCATATTGCATGGGACATGGCCTTCAATTGCTGGTAGGTAAACCTAGTGCAAGTAAGCATAATATTTCCAAATGAGACCATAAATTGGTTCCTACCTTCATTAACACCATTGAATTGTCACTGGTCCATTGCTTGAATAGACATCCTTGCAGGAATCACCTCAATTCAGAAAAGAGAGCCACTGCAGCAATTCTAAATAGTACTATTGTGAGTGCTAGCCAGAATGCTCCACATTTAAACTTACTATTAGTTTATATCATCTAAAATGGTGTCAGCACCAGCATCATATCTCATCTTGATATACTACTCAACCCAATCTACAAAGTGATCTTTGAAGGCACCTTTAATGATTTGGTGCAAAAAATCAAAGAGTGCGCAACTCATAAATATTGGCATGAGGAAAATTGTTTATAAAGGACTATATGATATATCTATCGGTATATGTAGGATTAAATATTGTAATACATACCACTAGCTCACCCACAATGCCATCCTTGTTCCAAAGCTAACCCAGTCCAAACAACTCTGAAAGTTAAGTGAATAGTGTCTCTGTGTCATATTTCATATAATTCAACAAGTCCAACTCTGAATTTCCATCCATAACTCCAGCGTGTTCTCTCTTGGAACATACCTCTATGCTCTCAAACTTGTATATAGTAGTCTCACCTCCTCATCCATCCTAGTCTCTGTTGTGAGACTAAACAATCTCCACAAGGCTTGGTATTGCATTGCAGGCTACACTGGTCCTGGCTCAAAGTGATAATGAGGGTGGGGGTCTTATCCATTTAACTGCAGCCTACAATAACCAATGGCCAAGGCAATGACTATAGCAGGGAAACAAGTGGATTCAACTGGAGTACCAGTCATCAAAGTGTCTACCTTTTATATGTTACAAAATTGAGCACGGACCAAGCTGTGCATGTGACTATTTACTATAAGTAGGTATATGGAAGAAGTGAGAGTAAGAGTGGGAGGACGGAAATGAATGTGGGAATAGATAAGATGTGAAAAGAGCGAAGAGTAATAACATGAGGTGTGTCATGTGATTTGGTTCTAGACTTTGTCACATGACTGATTATGTAAATATTCTCACGATCACATGTTGTGGTCATGTGATTTTATAAGTAAAAGATGAAGTGTTAAAAAGTTTAAAAATGTTCATATTATAATACTATTCTCTCTTTAAGACTCGAATTCCAGATGAGTCATTGTTTGTTCTGTAGTAGTGTAGTTTTTGAAAGGAGAGAATAAGGATTGGAACACGGAAGATGTGAGTCCACAAAGTTTTCTAGGCACGGAGGAATTCTTTTTATGGAATTCTGCAATTGCTTCTGGAGCAGTGTTGATGATATCGGTAGATTCCCAAGTATGATCTGTTTCATCATATCCAGCCCAGTGTACTAAGTATTCTAATTTCTGGTTCTTCATCCTGGATGCAGTGACATATTCAATCTTGAAATGTTCTTCGCCTTCCTGATCTATCTCTATTGCATTTGGACGAACCACAGGTTGTCTGGGAAGTGTTTCTTTATATGGTTTGATGTGAGATATATTAACTATAGGGTGAATTCATACAGTTTTAGGAAGGTTTAGGGTTACAGTGTTAGGAAGGACATGGGTGATATGATAGGGTCCAATCCATTTTTGGGTAAGTTTCTTTGCCGTATATGGGAGATTGAGTTTGTCGGTAGAAAGCCAGACTTGCTGACCGACAATATAGATAGGTGCGTCTGACTGCTTCTTTTCTGATGATTTGATCATCTTTTCTCTTGTCTCCTTTAATGTCTTTTCTATTTTCTTATGTGCTCTGCTCATTTCTCCTGCAAAGCCAGATAGTTTCCCTTCAAAACCCATGCATGGAGCATAGTTTCTAGTAATGTTAAAAGGGATTTCTCCGGTAGCGGTAGTGACTATGTTATTGTGGGAGAATTGAGCCATTTTGAGCCATTCAGACCATTTATTTTGCCTTTTCCCACAGTATGTGCAGAGATGTTGTTCTAGATCTCGGTTAACGCGTTCTGTTTGACCATTTGTTTGTGGATGATAGGTGGTGGATATTTTTTGCATAATACCTAGTAGCTTACAAAGCTCTTTGGTAAACGCTGAAATGAATTGGGGTCCTTTGTCAGAAACTATAGTAGATGGAAGTCCGTGGATACACCAAACATTGTCTCTAAATATCTTAGCTAAGTCTGAAGATGAACATGTATCGTGAATAGGAATGAAAACAACTTCTTTAGAGAATTGATCTATAATTATGCAGATAGCCGTAAATGAGTGTGATTTGGGTAAGCCCATTATGAAATCTATGGAAAGATCTTCCCATGGATGCTTTGCAGCGGGAAGGGGTATGACTTTGCCTGCCGGTGCCTTTTGCTTACCCTTCGTGAGGGCGCACACTTGGCAGCTATCTATGTACGTTTTAATGTCTTTTGTGACTCCTGGCCATGAGAAATAGCGAATGAGAGTATAAATAGTTTTAGAATGACTGCCATGTCCTGCTATTGGCAAATCATGACATAAGGTTATGAGGTGAGTATGTAAAGTGTCTGGTACAAAAACTTTGTTTTTTAGATTTTTGAAAATGTTTATATTATAATCGAAAGTAAAGTCATTGTTTTTTTCTTTTTGCATAGATATGGAAAGAGATTCTAATTCTGTCATGAAATCTGAAGATAAAGCAACAGAATTAATAAAAACTGAAGGTGGTAAAACTGTAATGTTCATGTTGTGATCTGGGACTGCATCTCCATGATCTGGTCAGCAAGATGGAGCATCTGCACGACTGTTTGTCAAACCTGGTTTATAAACAAAGATATAATTAAATTCTTGAAGAAGTGCATGCCAGCATGCTTGTTGTCCACTAAGTGTTTGTGATTTCTTCCAGTATTCTAGGTTTTTATGGTCAGTTCAGATTTCAAACCTGTAATTGGATGGCAATTTTAGCAGCATTCTAACCAAGGCAAGGGTCATGTGATTATGCTGTGCAAGTGTAGGAATAAAGGTACCAGTCACATGATTAGAAATATAAATATTTGTATAGCTGATAAAAGCTAGTAATAGTAGTGGTAGTTGAAGATTTATCCATATCTTCTTAATAGACTGTTGGATTGGTCTGAAACTTGGTAGAAGAGTAGGCCTTAGTATAGCCTTTCATATGATAATAGGAAAATCTATGTTATTTATTCATGATCCTGCATGATTCTCATTTTGTGCAGGTCACCAGCCTTTTGCATGTTCGGCATATGCCTACACACCAAAGGAACAACAAGGAGGGAAATTTCAACCACATGGGAGAAAATGCATCATAATTGGATATACATATGGACAACAAGCATACAAGCTCTTGGACATAGAACATTGAACCATCATCTCTAGCTGACATATTACCTTTGATGAAATTGGAATCATCTCCAGAACTGAGTCAGCTCCATAGAATGGCCCTGCTGTTGAGGAACAGTGAAAGGATCTAATTCCAGAGCATCTTCATCAACTAGAGGAAAATAATGGAGATGATGATGACCACCATTCACCAAATCCCAGACCAGTGGAAGTGTTATGCAGCCTGTGTAACTATTGACATGTGACTGTGTAATCCTTCTTGATCTACAACCGGCATCTTCCCAGTTCCCCAATTATGTGGTCCAGAGAGTGTCGACCCCGATATGCTGAGGAAAGGCTTTATTGCTACTCCACAGATGTAGCTCACTGTATAGAAACCTGAAACGTGGGCCGATACTTCTTGGACAAATGGCAAGTCAACCATGCTCTAGAGGGGGCGAGCCTGACTAAGAGCGATGTTACAAAGTACCGCACTTGCTATCACTACAAATAGCAAGAGTAGTGAGGAGATGGCTTCCAGATCTGAGTGAGATTGAAGCAAGGGGAACTTTGATAGAAGGTTGACTTTACACAGAAAATTAGTGTATATCAAGGTTGGGATTTACATGAGAGAAGCATCACTATATATAGTGCGAGAGGGCTTCAGGACAGGTTAAGTATAAATACTAATCAGGATAGATGAGAGGCAATGTTAGATTGGATCTGGGAGAATTGGACTACAAGGCTATGTGTGAGAGAGCATAGCTGAGGAGAGGCTGTCCATATGTGAAATATAGTACAAATATGAAATAGAGGAAATGAAGCATAGCCTAAGTACAGTATCCACTGTCTTGTGCAGCCTTGACAGCAGTGTTAATGGTCAGAGTTTAGAAAGCATTGCCTTCTGCGTTGGGGGTCAATGGAGTGTCATGGAAATAGTTCCCTGCATTGTATAGGAGGTTGTCCCACAGGGAGGTGGAAGGGATGTTGGTGTGAAGGGAAAAATGAATATCCCTCTGGTTAACCATAACAGGAAGATAATGCAGTTCCAGTAGATATTCCTGCATGACCAGCAAGTCCTGCTGTATGAGAGCTTGCAGATAAATTCAAACAACTTCATCTGGATGCACCTTATCTTCCAGAAATTCCAGCAGTTCCAGCAGTTCCAGTAGTTTTGGCCATTCCAGCTCCTCTGGCTCCTCCAGCTGTTCCAGCTCCTTCTATTCCTGTACCTGTCCCAGCTCATTCTCCTGCTCAATGAGTAGCTGATGTATGTAGAAGTAACTGACTATGACGACCAGCAAACAAAAATAGAGAATATCAGCATACTTTGGATGAAGAGGCTATGAGACAAGTCCATCAACAGCAGAAACAAGCAGAACACCCAAAATCACCAGAACCACACCTAGAACCACCAAAACCACTGGAACCACCAGAATGTGTGGAAGATGAACCCAATATTCCAGGGGCATTTTCAACATCCATAGAAAATATGGAGGATTTCATATCTGCTGGTTCTGCAAACTCCAACTTAGATGAACTCCTTCCTAGAACACTCAAAGAGGCTTACTCTGGAGTAGACACAGAACTCTGGAAATCAGCAGTGGAAGAAGAGCTTCAAAGCCTCAATTCCAATCATGTCTATGAAACTGTTCTTATCCCAGAAGGAGTCAAACCCATCACTTCCAAACCTGTCTTCTGCATTAAACAAGATCAAAGTGGAAATATGGAACAATATAAGGTTCAGATAGTTGCAAGGGATTTCACCCAGAAGGAAGGAGTTGATTACCAGGAGGTTTTTGCCCCAGTAGCAAATCTTGATTCAGTCCATACACTGATTGCCCTGGCTGCAAAACACAACCTAGAGCTGGATCAAATGGATGTCTCCACAGTATACCTGAATGAAGAGCTTGAGGAGGACTTATACATGCTACCTCCAGATGGCATTCCAATCCAACCCAGATATTGCTGGAAGCTCTGACACTCCCTATATGGACTCAAACAGGCTGGAAGAACTTGGAACAAAACCCTAGATTGAAAGCTTGGAGAACTTGGCTTCATTTGTTTGGATGCAGAAATGGTTGTCTATGTTGACAACCTACTCCTAGCTGCAAGTTCCCAGAAGTTCATGGATTCCGTCAAAAAGGAACTTTCCTCTAGCTTTAAAATACAGGATCTTGGAGAAGCCAAGTATATCTTGGGAATTGAAATCAAATGCAATCATAACCTTTGAACCATCTCTCTGTCCCAATCACAGTACTCCTGAACAATCCTGGAGCATACTGGTATGTCAAACTGTAAACCTGTATGGACTCCAATGGCACACAATTCCCATCTCTCTGCAACCAACCCAGAGGACGACTGTAGCATTCCAGAAATGGTCATTGAAGGGTGTCAAGTTTTTTATCTCACCATCATTGGGTCCTTGATGTATCTCATGCTCAGAACACATCTGGATATTGCCTACATAGTTGGGACACTCAGTCACTTTAGTGCAAAACCCAAACTAGTTCATTGGGAAGCAGCAAAGCAAGCACTTAGGTATATCCAAGCCACAAAGAACATGGAACTCAGATTTGATGGGACTGAGATCTCAGTGGACCTAGACTTCCATGGATACACTGATACTGAGCTCCCAATTCACTTCCAGTTTTCTTTTCACAAGCAATCATGGGGACATCTCCTGGTCCAGCAAACAACAAAGCATGGTTGCACTCTCAACTACTGAATCAGAATACATTGGACTTAGCAATGCTGAACAGCATCTTGCATGGTTTCAGACCTTCTTTGATGAAATTGGACATACATGGAAGGGCCCAACTGAACTATTCTGTGATAATCAAGTTGCCATAATCCTATCCTATGATCCACAGTTCCAAGCACGAACCAAGCACATCCAACAGAAATACCATTTCATCAAAGATGACCTTGTTGAAAAAGGAGAAGCGATTGTTCACTATGTTCTGACCAGAGACATGGTGGCAGACATACTTACAAAACCACTTGTAAGGGATCAACACTAGAAGTTCATTAAAGCCATGGGACTACAGTTATACTTGTGTGGAAGTGACAATATTCATTCATAATCAAGTCCTGAACCATTCCGGTTCCATCACTTCTGAGCCTGGAAGTGCCAATCCAGAATCATATCCCAGAACTGCTAGTTCCAAAGGTACTTCCAAAAATTTCCTGCACCCTTCCACAGGTTCCAAGACTAGCATCTTGGAACTGCTCCAGAACTGTTTCCAGAATTTTCCTGTGCTCATTCCGAACTTAGAATGAACTTTTATTATACTTAGACTTTCATCATTTCTTAGCTGATACTTACAACATATGTTACACACTTCCTTCAGACCCATTTACACCACATCACATATAACATAATATGAGTATACCTCTGTCCATATATAGTTCCTACTCACTGACATGCACTTCAGTCATTTCCACCCTCTTAGGCAGTGGCTGAGGTAAGTCTCTTTTTCTTATTATTTACTTGTAGCTAATGTACTGTAGCTCTGGGCAATTCCTGCCCATTCCTAGATTCTGTCACACCAGTGTGATGCTGGATCCAGATCACAGCACCATGGGTCAGTGTGCTTCCTGCAAGTATGGGAAGGCAATTGTTATGCCTCTGTGTAACTATTGACACCTGATCATATAATCCTTATTGATCTACAACCAGCACCTTCTTAGTTTCCCAATTACATGGTCCTGAGGGCATTAACTCAGGTATGCCAAAGGAAGGCTTTGTTGCTACTCCACAAATGTAGCTCTCTGTGCAGAAGCCCGAAATGTGGGCTGATACAGTACTTCTTGGACAAACAGCAAGTCAATCATGCCTTAGAGGGGGCAAGCCTGACTAAGTGCAAGTGTACAAAGGATGGTGCTTGCTATGATGGTGAATAGCAAGCACAGTGACAAGATGGCTTCCAGATCAAGATCAGATTGAAGCAAAGTGAAACTTTGATATGAATTGATCTACATGGTGAATAGTATATATCAAGGTTAGAGTTTACAGAAGAGAAGTGTCAATGTATGTATAGCTTGAGAGGACTTCAGGGCAGGTTTAGATATAAATACTAAGTAGGAAAGTGAGATATGGTCTCAGATCAGATTGGGGAAGATGGGTTACAAGGCTATGTATGAGAGAGCACAGCTAAGGAGATGCTGTCTGTATGTAAAATATCGTAGATATGAAATACAAGGAAATGAAACATAGCCTAGGAGCAGTGTTCATTGCTGTGTGCAGCCTTGATGGCAATGTTGATGAGTGGAGCTTAGAAGGTATAGCCTTTCTCATTGGGGGTCTGTGGGGTGCTGTGGAAGTATTCCCCCACATCATAGAACAGGTTGTCCCACTAGAAAGTTGAGGGAATGCCGGTTTGTAAGGAAAAGATGGTACCCTCTTGGTCAACCATAACAGCAACTCATGCACCTATTAGGAAGGATCGTGATCCCAGTGAAAAGAACTGACAATGCCTAAGGGTTATTCGAAGGTAATATCCAAAGGATAAAAGGTAATTCCAAGACTGGGGTATACTACTACAAGTATGCTATCTTATATACTGTTCGAGAGTGTGCACAGACCATGTTTAGGGCTGGCATGGAATGTACTGGAGTGTTCTATGATATAGGGGTGATGTCATCGTGTCATCATAGTAATGTAGGGTTTAGGTATAAGGTTTGGACTATGATATAATTATACGTAATGAGAGTGTGACCTAAGCGTTCTCGGCGTCCATAAGATATAAGTATTAGCTAAGTAGGTAAATATCTTGATAAGTGTCAAAAGTCATTTCATTACCCCCTTTTTAGTCCTCAAAGTCCCTTTCGAGAAGAATACCAGTTAGCTTGGGTTCTGAACCCGGTGTTGGTATTTCGAAGAGATGGTCGGGAAGGTGGTTGAGGGACTTTGCATGGGAGCGGAATTCAGCATTTTGGAAGAGTAGGATGATACTCGCATACATGGAGCAGTTGCAACCGGTTGATGTAAGATGGACCATGATTGAGTTGGCTGTGTGGAACTTCTCAACAAGCTTTGAGGCATTTTTGATGTTCACCTTGGGCTCCCAAGTATGCTCCTCACGTGGGTATCCTTTCCAGTATATGAGGTACTCTGTTTTTCCTCATCGTTTTTGTAAATTGACCACCTCTTGGACTTCATGTTCTTCCTCCTGTTGGATGATAATCAGAGGTAGGGGTTTTGGTTTGGCCTGGGATGGGGCAGTCCCGGCAATGTAAGGGATAAGCAAGGACTCGTGGAAGACTGGGTGGATACCACGCCAAGTCTTCGGGAGTTCCAGCTCATAGGACACTTCACTGACTCTTTTTTTTACCTTGAAGGGGCTGTAGTGTTTGTTGTTGAACTTCTTTGTTGGTTGGTTGGTGCGAATGTGGGTGCTCTCAAGGAGTACTTGTTGCCCAACCATAAAGTTCATTGATAATGAGGCGTGCTTGTCATGACTCCTCTTCATTGCTTCAGCTGCCTTCTCCAGTGCACTCTTGGCAGTTTCGTGATGCGTTTTCATCTGTGTCATGAACTCGATGGCAGATTCGTTTTGGACTTCTGTGTGTTTATTGGGTATAAGGGGTTGTTGTCTGAAATTGAATAGGAAGGGGGATACGCCTGTTGCACTGGTGGTTTGAGAGTTGTGGGCGAATTCAGCTAGGGGTAGCCATTCGGCCCAGTCGGTTTGGCAGTGGTTGATGTAGATGCATAGTTATTTCTCTACTTCTCAGTTAATGTGTTCCGTCTGACCATCAGTCTGGGGGTGATAAGCAGTCGATGGGTTTGCTTGTATCCCAAGGAGAGAGTAGAGATCTCACATGAACAATGAGATGAATTGTGCTCCTCGATTGGAGATCACCTTTCATGGGGTATTGTGGAGTTTGAACACCTGATTGCAGAATATTTTTGCTACTCCTTGTGACATGATTGTTATAAAACCAAAGTCCTCAATGATGGAATCCACAAGGCTTGGGTCTACATCACAGGCTACATGTGTCCTGGCTCAAGGAGGAATAAGGGTATGTGGGTCTTATCCATCTAATCACAGCCTACAATGACCAAGGTCAAGGCAATGACTTTAGCGAGTAAACAAAGTGAATTCGACTGGAGTACTAGTCGTTGAAGTGTCTACTTTATATATGTACAGGGAGTGTGCACAGACCAGGCAGTGCATGTGACTAATTACTATAGTAAGGTATATGATAGAAGTGTTTGTGAGAATGGAAGGACGGAAATGAATGTGGGAGAGAGATAAGGTGTGAAAGAGATGGAGATTAATTACATGTGTTGGTCACGTGATTTGGGTCTAGACTTTTGTTACGTGACTGATTACATAAGAGTTCTCACGATCACGTGCTGATGATCATGTAATTTTATAAATGAAAGAAATGAGTGTAAAAGTTTTGAAAATATTCATATTATAACAATGATGGTGTCCATGATGGGTGTAAGGTGGATCATTTTCAAGAAATGATTGATGATGACAAGTATGGCATTTTTGCCATCAGATTGCGGGAGGGGGCCGATGGCCACCTAGTAACTAATATGGTTAGATCAAAAGGGTGTGCCTTTCTGCTTAGTGGCTGTGTTCCCTTTCCTATTATGGTAGTACTTTTCTGCTTAGTAATGCTACCACTTATGGTCCCTGTTTGTCAGAGGAGCCTCTCTCACTCTGAGCAGGTTTCCAGGTGATCTCTTTTCTCTTCCAGATGTTCTGAGAGGAGATTTTCAGATGAGATGAGATGGGTCTTGCAGGCAAATCTTGCCTCCTTTTAT
>JBBPNO010001045.1:0-10535 GCA_038090915.1 Boletus eberwhitei
TCATCACCCGACAGGTCGTTTATCTATCTTAGTCCAAGTACTGGGTGTCGCTCAATGAAAGGAGAAAAAGGCAGGGATAGGTAATTGCAGGTGACGGATGCAAATTTCGAGTGGCGCTGATTCGCGACGCTGTCGCGTTCAAGGTTTTAGTAACTTGAAGCTAATAGATCAGCCAATAACTACTCCTTGGCTCATCGAAAGAGGGAACAAAGCGAAGAAACAGTGTTCCATGACGGCCGCTTGAATCAGGCTCGAGCGGACGGTGGCGCTTATATGACGACCCCGAAGCCTTCAAGGCTTGCAAGAACGGATCCCCAGATTCAAACTGTGAACGCTACAGGTTTCGGGGCCTCTGTGTTTGTTCAACCTTTTGAGCGCATTCAAAGTCTTAAATTGACAATTTGACGATATTGACCCAAATTTTGTGATCTCATACACTCCCACTGGCAGGTGAGCAAATGTTACAAAGTGCATTTCGTTTTAGACTCGGATCAACATGTCTTCTGACGGACTGCCAGAATATTACTATAATATATGCAAGCTCCTCGCTTTACACTCGGTTTAACAGAATCAGTAAGCGAAAATGTCACGAACAGTCTTTGCAAATGCGTACGAAAAGCACTGCGTTTTACGTAGGTAGAATGCAATCAGACAGGTGAATATGCATTCTGCCGAGGTTTTGCAGTATATAAAGTGGCCCTTGTAACCATCTCCAGTACGTGCTTTCACCGTCAGTCGCACTTCACCTGATTCCCGCCATGTCCATCTCTGTTCCCATTCCGGATGGTGTATACGAGATTTTCAATGTCCAGTACCCTACCCAGGTTGCCAAATTGTTCGGTGGATCCAACAGCGCCATTGGGGGTTGGATGAACGATGATAGCTCGCTGCAAATGCAGGTATACCAACACTCTTATCCGTTTAATTTCACTTCTGATGATTGTGTACGGAATCTGCCTTGCTCGGTAGTGGGAAGTAAAAAATGTCCTTGACACAGGAGTCGTAGGACAGGTCACTTTCCTCAACCAGGAGGTTCAGACCTATGCTCAGTTTCCAGAGCCTCCATACCCTTTCCCCGTCAGTTGTTGCCTCCCGTGTTTGTTACCATACTGATCTGACCTCTTGCCAGGGCACGCCCGTCGTCGGGAATCCCATCTCCACGGTTGACTGGGTTGTGGCTGTTCCGCCTAATTTGGACGGAAGCGAGCAATACACGTTAGTACACATTCCACTTCAGCTATCACACTGCCCAACCCAGCATTCAATTGATGCCTTCAGCATATCTGTGGTTAATACTCCCTATGTGTGGACTCTTGCAGACGGTGATGACGGTACTGCCGTGAGTGTATACCATACTATGGCTTTTCTTTTTTAAAAAAAGTCCATACTGCAAGGATCTTTATGCTAACAATTGTCTCGCGGCCATCGTGGTTCACAGATTACGTTGGAGGAGACAACTGGGGAACCTCAGCCCAATCAGCTGTGGACCTTCGTGTCATTGGATTGAGGCTACTACTAGTAGATACTATGTGTACTCGACGATGGTTGGGGTTTCCGTTGACGCAGTCTATAGATTTTGCGTGTTCTGTTTTACTCGGTTCCGCGGTCAAGCTTCAATGATATGCACCATGTCTACCATCACTTGAGGATTACAACAGTTGCATCGTGAGATCGACCAACGGACGACGAAAAGCACGTACTATCACTGGCATCAGGTAATTCAATGACAAAGTCCCTGATCTGCTTGTTCTACCTTTACACATCACGAATAAGAATGCGAGATGATTTGGCAAGTTCTGTAACAGTAAACCTGTATGTGGGCATAAATACAAGGCAAGTTTCTCGAGGTGAGCCATGGACAAATGATCCAATACTTGAGAATGGAGAATGAACGACAAGGATATCTTCCAAGAATTAATACCAATTCATGACACTGTGGGATTGATTTAATCCACGTCCTCGACAGGTTCGGCGGAATAGGTGAATCTGAAGCACATTGCATCTTGAGTTCAGTGAAACTATCGAGTCCCTTAGTGAGTGCTCCTATCGGCACCCTGACGCGTGCTTCATTGATATCCCCGGCCATCAGACAGCAAAAAAGTGCCGGTCTTGAACAGCAGCTCTGCACGCAGCATCCCGATTCCAACACCGAGTAGATAGCCTCCTCTAGATCCTTCGGCAGAGACATCAATGCGAAGCCCCGTATGCCGACTCGGCGTTGTGGTTGGCGGAACCCGGGGCTCACGTTGATAGCGGTAGGGGGATCAGCGAGGGGCGGGAATCGATCAACTTGGACTGTGCTCGACGACGCGGAGGGGACTACACTGGCGCCCGGGACGTACCGCGAGGTCGAGGACGACGCGCTGGCTGCTTGCGCAACGTGATCCAATACCTGTCGTGAAGACTGTGGAGAGGACCGTGACGCCGTTGCATGCTTGGCGTTGAGAACGCGCCCGCTTGTGATCCCTGCGTAGCCTGACCCGACGGCCGTCGGAACGAGATCCAGAAACTGTTGACGTTGCTAAACAGACCGCCATGGGCGTCAGTGATGTGAGCATCATGGGCAGTGCGATTGAAATCTGACCTCGATCTTGAACGAGTTCCGCGCAGCCAAGAGGTACCGTTTCTTTTCTTCTTCCTCCAAGAGATCAATAACGCCATTGATGATGCTGGCAGTATCATCTAGATTGTGACCGAGGACGTTCCACACCGTCGAGATCAAATCGCGAGCGCTCGACTCGTTTGCCCGATATCCGCGCATGGCAGTTTTCACGGCGGTGGCGGCATTGTTCGGACTCGGTGCAACATTTTGTAACCGCGTGATAAAAGCGGCGTGTCATCTAAGCGTCCCGTTATAATCGTTCAGCAAAAAGACACCCCGAGAAAAGCATGTACTCGGCAACGAGGATCGACGTCCTCCCTTATCGGACTTGCACGCCCACTCGGTACAGAGGGCTGCGTAACTTCCGTCGTCAGGCGTCCTCAAAACGCCCGCCTCTGATGGGCTGAGGTGTTCGTGATGTCAGCCAGAAGCTGAAACCGCAGGCGCCTACTTGGCCAAAGCAAATACTGAACAAAGTCGGAGACTCGTACTTGGCGAGAATTGCGACAACCTTTCGGAATACAACAAATGACAGGTTCAAATTCAAAGCGATGATCTTGGTAGAGTTCGTATACTCGGGAATGGCGAGCTGATGTGACGAACGAGGCCGGCCTGGATCAGGGAGGGCTTGAAGTCCATCATGCAAGCGCGAAAAGTACCGGTAGTCGCATGTTCGACGTCGTTCTGCGGCTATAGGCGAACCGCGGAAATTGCAAACTATACGTACCAGGGCTCGCCAACCATACCAAATATGGATAACCGTGACTGACCACTTGGAAAAAAAAAGCTATGTTTCTCTACAAGTTTTATGCTCATCACCCGACAGGTCATTTATCCATATCTTAGTCCAAGTACCGCCAGGGTGTTGCTCAATTCAAGCAGAAAAAGGTAATGCAGGTAACGGAAATTTTCGAGTGGCGCTGATTCGCGACGCTGTCATGTTCAAGGTTCAACTTGAACATAATAGCTCAGCAATAACTACTCCTTGGCTCGTTGAAAGAGGGAACAATGCAAAGAAACGGTGGTCCATGATAACGGCTGCTTCAGGCTCGAGCGGACGGTGGCGCTTATATGACGACGCGGAAGCCTTCAAGGCTTGCAAGAACGGATCCCTAGATTCAAATTATGGACGCTACAGGTTTCGGGGCCTCTGTGCGTTTGTTCAATTTCCAAAGCGCCCATTGACAAATTGACAATATTGACCCAAATTTTGTGATCTCGTACACCCAGGCGAGCAAATGTTACAAAGTGCATTTCGTTTCACACTCGGATGAACAGAATCAGTAGGCGGAAACTTGTGTCTTCCGACGGACTGAATGTTACTATAATTAGATATACAAGCTCTTCACTTTAGTACACTCGGTTTAACAGAATCAGTAAGCGAAAACATCACGAACAGTCTTCGCGAATGCGTACGAAAAGCACTTCATTTTACGTGAATGCAATCGGACGGGTGAATCTGCATTCTGCCGAGGTTCTGGAGTATATAAAGTGCCCTTGTAACTCTCTTCAGTACCTGCTTTCACTGTCAGTCGCACTTCACCTGATTCCCGCCATGTCTGTCTCTGCTCCCATTCAGGATGGTATATACCAGATTTTCAATATCCAGTACTCTGACCTGGGTGCCGTATTGAGCGGTGGATCCAACAGCGACATTGTGGGTTTGGAACTCGATAATAGCTCGCTGACAATGCAGGTATACCAACACTCTTATCCGTTTAACTTCACTTCTGATGATTGCGTACGGAATCTGCTTTGCTCGGTTGTTAGTGGGAAGTAAAAAATGTCCTTAACACGGGAGTCGTAGGACAGGTCACTTTCCTCAACCAAGGAGTTGAGACCTACGCACAAATTCCAGAGCCTCCTGCCCCCGTTAGTTGTTGCCTCCCGTGTTTGTTGCCATACTGATCTGACCTCTTGCCAGGGCACACACGTCGTCGGGAACCCCACCTCCACGGTTGACTGGGCTGTGGCTGTTCCGCCTAATTTGGACGGAAGTGCGTTATACACGTTAGTACACATTCCACAGCTATCACACTGCCCAACCCAGCATTCAACTGACGCCTTCTGTGGGTTTCAGCATCTCCCTGGTCAATACCCCCCTCGTGTGGACTCTTGCGGACGGACGTGACGGAGGTCCCGTGAGTGTATACTACTTTAGACTTTTTTTTAAAAAAAGTCCATGCTGCAAGGATGGTTTGTGCTAACAATTGTCTCGCGGCCATCGTGGTTCACAGATTACGTTGGAGGAGACCACTGGCGAACCTCAGGACAATCAGCTGTGGACCTTTGTGTCAGTGACGGATTGAGGCTACTACTAGTAGATACTACGTGTACCTGACGATGGTTTGTCGGGGTTTCCGTTGATGCAGTCTGGATTTTGCGTGTTCTGTTTTGCTCGGTTCTGCGGTCAAGGATATGCACCGTGTCTACCATCACTTGAGGACTACAACGGTCGCATCGTGAGATCGACCAACGGGCGACGAAAAGCACGTACTATCACTGGCATCGGGTAATTCAATGACAAGGTCCCTGATCAGCTCGTTCTACCTTTACACATCACGAATAGGAATGCGAGATGATTTGGCAAGTTCTGTAACAGTAAACCTGTATGTGGACATAAATACAAGGCAAGTTTCTCGAGGAGGTGAGCCATCATGGACAAATGATCCATAGGTTTCGGGCTCGGGTCATGTTGTCGAGAGAAGCTCTGAGAAGAGAGAGCGGGTTTGGGGGAAGGAACTGAGGTAAGTGAAAGCGGACGACGGAGACTTGGTGGCCTAGTCCGTCCCATCCACCTCAGCTCTATCCCCGAGCTTTCCGCAAGCATCTGATCTTGATTGGCTTTTCCTCCCTCCCCAATGGTTCGTTGTCGGGTGACATGGACCTGATGCTATTGAAAAATAACATGCACACTCGTGTGGTATGGTCCCCGAGTTTTCGATCGACTGGGAGTTGACGATAGTTGTTGTGTATCGCAAGGTTCGATATGAGATTCAAGTAACCTTTACATTGAAGTGTGATCCCAATTCCGTCTCCATGCTTTTGATGTTCCGTAGGTTCTATTCGACAAGTTTTTACTTTGAGTATATCCAGGCTTTCCACCATGACGGACGTCGATACGCTACGTGGTATGTGTGTATCGTTGTGGTGCTGGCTCGCGATGGCAGGGTTGGATTGCCTTTTCGAGTATCGATGATCGATAACCATGCCCAGTCCATTCCACTAACTACAACTTGCATGGATCCTTGTCGCTCGGGCAGCCTTATCTTTCCCCATGATCTCAACAACTTCACCTTTGAACGCGTCCTTGACGAAAGTAGGCCGATTCTCTTGTACCACCAACTCATCCTTACCACCACTTCTCACTTTCAGATCCGAATTTTCACTCTTTGATCGTGCTTGGGACGTTCCCTGCCCCGCTCAGCATTGCACAACCATCCGACAGAAATTCGGTGGACCATTCTGGCGCTCAGACGGACAGCTCCGGCGAGTCCACCGGTGGTATTCGTCTCCGTGCCATCCTGCGCATCGAGCGGACTGCGTTCTCGTCCACGTTCACTGATCACTTGTCTACTGGTATCGTCACATCTACGAAGCGCATCGGAGATACGGACATCGTGCGTCGGTCCCGCCGATCGTGTGTACTCGCCGTGCTCACCCAACGTTGAATATCCGGATGTGCTGCGCAGTATTCATGGTGGCATGGGTGGTTGGCTCGCAAGGACGACGTACCAGACGTAAAGATTACGGTGATATTTCCTGCGACAGAAGTGCACATTAGAAAGGTGCTTGTGTACTTGCCTCCCAGTGGTTTCAGTTTCATGACCGTGCTCATCGACTCCTCCAGTACACGAAACAGGAACGCATCATGGTCACAGAAACACCTGATCTATACCACGAAGTCGTAAAGCCTTATATCGACGCGTTTCCCGCGTCACGCACGCAGTGGTACGTCCCAGGCGGTAGCATGTATTGACCGACAACGACGACGCCGATGATGACGACGATGATCCCATCGCAGGGTCCGAGACGTGTTAGAGGGCAAGTCCGAAGCTGGAAGCGTCCTCTGCCGCACCTCGCGCTTCCTCATTATCCCCGATATGAAATGGGACCCCTCTGGACCGATTACGTCGCTCTACCTCCTCGCCATCGTATTTGATGCTTCAATTCGTTCTCTGCGCGATCTCAGGGGTGGGCCAGACGGCCATATCGGGATGTTGGAGGAGATCTCGGACAAGGCGTATAGCATTGCAAAGGAACGATGGGCGCTTCCCAGAGGCGCGTTACGGATGTACATTCATTACCAACCATCTTATTGTACGTGGGTCTGTTACGTCCGCGGACATGAAATCGCTCATCGATACGTGGGGCAGATCATTTTCACGTGCATATCGTACATGCGTCGCAGGATGGGATGATGGGTATGGCGGTCGGACAGGCTCATCTGTTGGAGGATATCATCTCGATGGTGTGTCGATTTCCTTGGTGGAATAGTCGTGATGTCTTGCGTTGTTCCCAAAGAACTCATCGTACAATGCTGAACAGCTCAGGCACTCTCCGAACATCCTGTCCGAGCTCACGTTGACGTACGGACTCGGCTCGCAGCATGGGCTCTACGATGCGATGGTCGCTGCACAAGTAGACGCCGAGGAACATGTGAACACAATCGCACAAGCAGAGCAGATCTTGAGGGCGTTCGTGTAGTCTATTAGGCGCGTCCGTTTCTTGAGGTCTCGCTCACGACCTTGCTCACATACACTTCAGCGTGCAGGAAAATGGCCGAGGCCAGCCATGATGGTTGCTGCATAACAAATCGCATTAGACGAAAACACCTCGAGTGATCATACAGGACGTGACGCGTCCGCAGCGTGCCCAGAGTTGCCATGGCCAGCACCCTCCGAGTTCGGTCAAGCTCGCCGACAGATCAAGAATTACCTCACGAAATATATAATGAAGCAGAGACAGGTTCAAAAAAAAAAAGTTAATTTGAGTACAAAGCGACAGAAAAATACGCAGTTCGGATGTTGCAACGCGGTCGATCCCACACAGAAGTGGGTGGTTTGGTGGCCATTCAACCAAAGTAATTATATGCTAGCGATGTTGGCCACCCGTTTGCGGTTAACAGCGAGTTACCTTCGTCGACCCCCTGCAGGTCATGCATCACTCCTAGGCATGGCTTCAGTCAATAGCGTTCGTCGGAAGAGATACAACATACCAAACGGGAAGACAGCCTCGATCCATGGCGTTTTCTCCACGAATGCAACGACTGCACTTTGAAATGCATAAATATCAGACATCGAAGCTTGACCACCACTGCCGCTAAAATTCTGTGACAATAAGCATTGCGCTATCAGCACTCGAGTTATTCGTTGGTCGGTGGAACGGATGCCCCGCAACCCTACCTGGTCTGCGAACTCGGTGACCCATATAGGTTTGTTGTATGTCTCGTGTAGGGTGTTGGCGTGTTCGACGAATGCTCCCGGGTCGGTACCGTAGAAATGGAACGCGACGGCGTCAATCTGTCATAAAAGTTGGACCATCATTCGACTCAGATGGTGACAGAAATCCTTACCGTACAATCGGTGCACCCTTCGACAAAGGATTTCATCCAACCAAGTCCTGCTTGATCGTTTGTGCATGCCGGAGAGATAAGATAGTATCCCTGATATTTGAGCGGGTCTATGTATTGCTTCCACAACGAGATACCGTCCTGAGGGCTCATGTTTGATTGGGACGGTTCATTTGGTCTAGGGTGGTTCGTATCACTGCAAGTAGCGACCCAAGGAAGTCAAGAACATACTCGTTCATCCCCAGAACTTTTGTTGCGTAGCCTTGAACCACCATGCTCTTGAAAATGTCTACCTGATCCCATCCCCATAGCATTGGGATACCCTCCAATCCAAGGTCGGATGCGGTAGATGGCAAATATGGACTCCAAGTATATAGACTAAAAAAAAATCGTTAGCACGCGCACAGACACCTCAAATGACTACTCGAACTAGCGGACTTTCGGGCGGGCGAAATTCGCAAGGTAAGAAGCGTCGCCGTTGGGCCACGCCAACCCCCATTTCTTGGACTCGCCGGCGGTGACAAAAGTCGTATTGGACGACACCGGTGAGCCTGTCGGCGTTTTCGAACCATGGGAATGCTCAGAAGCGTTGCAACGCTTCACGAGATAGTTACGCCCACCACGCTTCCGCTTCTCGTGTATACTGCCCTGTCCGTGAATAGAGGTGCTTTTGTGTTCGTCGAAGAACGGACTGAGATGGGTTGCGTCGGTCTTGGGTTCCGCAAGCGTTCGACTTGGTATGGTGGACAGGCAGAACCAGAAGACGAGGGAGGGAAAAAGAATATATCTGATCATTTTAGATTCTCGCCGTGAATCCAGGAATCGATGGGGAGGACACAACTCCCAAGTCGAGTGCACGTTCTCGAGCCACGCCCTGACAAAGGAGCAACAGAAATGAAGAACTTGATGTTGGTTGGCGTCACAACCATGTTGAACGCCAATTCGAATATGGCTGGACCTATGGAATTCAGAATAATCGAACCGTCAACTCCGATTCGATGTGAACAAACAAGAAGTGGATGGGATGACAATGTCATTTCTGAATATGCGAGACATGGGACAAGGTGACTGCGAACATCGGCAAATCCTTGATCAGTCACGCAGCAGAGTGTTGTGGATACTTGGGGTAAGTATCGCAGAAGCAATTCAGCGGTGCTCACCACTCTTGGTAAGAAATTAGTTGAGGAGCAACGGCGTTTCTCACAGAGCCTCGTAATGCCTCCGTTGCCATTGTGCTGAGTGCTGCTTGAGTTTGTATCCTCGGACTGTACAAAGTTCACAATCCTGTAGCTTTGATACTCAGATTTTTATGCAGCATGGGTGGTCGAGATTCGGGTTTACGGGGAAATACATTCCAGACAGTCTAATCGCGATGGGTGGGTTTATTCAGAGAGGAACCGAAGATTATTACCGCAATGGAGGATTCAAGGAGTGTCGTCGTCGCAGGTCTTGCCTGATCTTTGGTAACCCCCATGTTCATAATTATTCAATATTCAATTGTGACCCCCCGTCAAACCCGAAAAAGGATGTCAAGAACTCAGCGTTTCGCCTACCTTCACTGTACGCTGGGACGACATGCTCGGGATCGAAGACTACGGTAGCGACGTCGAGAGCAGCGATGAAGGCTTGAAACCGACGACGACGCCAGCAGCTTCCTCCTCATCGCTCCTCCCGAAACTCCCTCCACCGACCTCCAAGTCGACGTTCGCACTTCCCCCTCCAAAGTCCTCATCTTCATCCTCCCTCTCCCTTCCTGCACCTTCGAGTTCGACTCTTACGACGAACACGGGCGGCAGCACAGCACCCCCGAAACAAAAACGAACCAAGAAAATCGCCATCAATCTCCCTTCCCTCCCTCCCGAAGACGACGAGGATGATGGTCCACGAGCGAAGAAGCCCCGGGTCGCATCGAGCGCAGGCGAGGACGGGGGAGCTGCTGGTGCCGGAAAGTCTTCCCTGCTCAGTATGCTTCCCGCGCCGAAACGGCCAGTGCCTGTGATCGAGAAGAAGGAAGTGCGTGTGCTCGGGGGCGGAGGTGGCCCCGGGTTGGTGTTTCGTACTCCCAAGAGCGCGGCACGGCGTCACGACGCCGCTGGTTTCGCGAGCATGAACGGACCCTCTGTCGACGCGGAAGACGGGGGAGAGGCAGAGGTCGAAGGACCTGTTGACGTTTCGGGGCCGTCGACGTCGTTCGTTCCTCCCCATCTCAAAAAGGGCAGGGGGAACATATCTCTCGAGAGCGAAGGTCCCCCCACAATTCCCGCTTTGGCATCCACGCAGCCCCGGAAATCAGCAGCGCCGCCCGTGGATTTCTTCTCGCTGGGTTCGAGCACGCCGCCTACCAGAACACCGTCAAGATCC
>JBBPNO010001046.1:0-10535 GCA_038090915.1 Boletus eberwhitei
GGGACGGACTTGCGCCGACATTGGTCGCCAATTGATCGTCGTCCGGTACTAGAGGCGGCGACTCCATTCGCCGGTGGTCTTTCAATCGGGTTGTAGCGAGCACCGGCCACTCACTACACTGGCAAATGGACGGTTTGATGGAGGTACGTTAATGATACACAGGGGCATCATCCTGACACGCCGCTAACCACAGGAATAATTTATCATCATCTTACCTGCAAACACAGACCACAATCTCCCCGTAGTACCTCAGAGAAGTTCTCGCAAGCACCGTTACTCAAATGTGAATCGAGGCCTGCTACAGTGAAACAGTGCAAGATGAGTAGGAAAAGTATCGTAACAGTTCATTCATTCTGCTGGCGAACACTCAGTCAATGACCTGCACTAGTGGACTTGCACCAAGGTGGCATGATTAGCGCCAAATACGCGTTTCTCCAATTGATACGGATTTGTCTGCAAGCTTGCGTCTGCTGTGAAGTTAAAATTCGAGCTTCGGTGCACCTACTTTACCGCTAAGCCGACACTCTCCATGTTAAATGATTGCCAAGTGGAATATCGGGGGCGGTTTGTGTAGGGTCAACAATTGAGTTGCCGTCATGATCAAGTAACCTGTGAGAGTGGGTTTGGTAGGAAATCATCCAGTATACGGTACCTTCTGAGGCCATCCATGGGCACCTCCCGACTTCATTACAAGCACGTGAACCTGACTGTTCTCTATACTCTCAAATTATCGAGTCTTTCTGCTGCCCGTTTCCCCTCAAGAGCGCATCCGGATAAATATGTCCGTCGACCTTATATCCCCCCGTTTGCCAAGGTGGAATGCAAGAGGAGCTCCGTGACATTGACAACCACGTGGCAGAAGAAATAATGTGACTGACTTGTTATTCTGATCAGGACGATCAGTCACATTATCCAGCGCATATTTGAGGCCGAGGAGAAAGCGCGACGCGGGAGGGGCGACATTGCACTGGGTTTGCGAAAGACAACGGAAACGGGTGTATGAAGGGTCTTGAACTCTTCAATAGACATCTCGACGAGGTAACCACAATGCATATGCAGGATGTAGAAATGAATTCTGAGCATATTTTCTGCCTTTGCGCAGAATGTGGTGAGTCGGACAAATGCTTTGTCGTGGATAGAGTCTCAGCACAGACACGACAAGCCGTATTCATAGCTGTGCTTGGAACCGACGGAAGGTTTCGCTGACGTTGACTGTTTACCTGGTCGTCGCAACGAGGTCACCTACCAGCTGGCATCCGAATAAGAATCAGCGCCAAAAGACATGAGGCAGTGTGCGAACAGACCATATTTGCGACGAGTAAACCGAAACACGTTGTTCTTCCATTCTTCGAAGCCGACAACAGTGTACCATTGGTGAGGATGTCGTCGACGAACACCGGTGGGTAGCAGCTTCGAGGTGTGATCATTTGAACAATGTTGACACTCCAGTAAGACCAAACAATAGTCCTTAACACCGGTCGCCCTGAGCAGGTGTTCGCAGTCGCGTTCCACCCTGACGGAGAGCATCTTTTGGGCGGGAGTGGGGATGGGATTCGACGATGGCGACTTTCAGACGGTCAACAGGTCACAAAGCAAACGGGAATGGACTTGAATGCCATTTCTGTGTCAAGGGATGGCAAGTGGATAGTGTGTGGGACTGGGAGGGGGGCAAGTGTGTGGGACAGGGAGATGCGTGAAAAGATCAACGTGGAGAGCAGCCACTTTGTGTGGGCAGTGGACGTTTCCCCAGATTCGACCCGATTTGCCACTGGGACTACCGCCATTGCGAGCGTTTGGAGCATCGAAACTGGAGAGCGACTCGTTGGCCCACTCAAGCAGGACCGTTCTGTCAATGGAATCAAGTTTTCCCCGCATGGGGAGCACATCGCCACCGCATGCTCGGGTGGCTCGCTTCGTGTTTTCGACAGTCGGAATGGCGACGAGCTCATCACCATCAAAACCACCGCACCCGAATTCGTTCCAGCCACACCGCTTGCGTGGTCAAGTGATGGTCAACAAATCTTTGCCACATCCAATGACAAGAAAATCAGTTCTTTTGATGTGTCCACTGGGTCCCAGCTCGCTGAACTGCAAATTCCTTGTGACAACCACTATGGTGTCTACTCTCTTGCTCTCGCCCCCAATGGCAAATTCATTGCCACCTTTGGGGACCATTTCAGCACATTCCTGGACACATTGACACACACTCGGGCGGGCCCTGCCATTGAGGAAAGTGAAGGGATACAGTCAATTGCCATTTCTCAGGATAGTAGCTATCTCGCGACTGGGCGAGTTGATGGGAAAATTGTTGTTCGCCACCTCAACAGTGTGCTTGCAGACTCGTATGGTCCTTTCTGTGTAAGTATTTGTGCCTTTATAGTCCCAGCATGTTGCATAAGCCCCATTCTGTCCCTGTGTAGTTACCTACTCCTAAAGCACAACAAGATCAGCAGCCTTCGACATCGGGCAGCCCCAACACCAACTTCGCAGTGAAGTGTTGCCATTCCGCCACCAAAAGTGTTATGCTGACTTCACTGCATACAACAACAGGAAGAACCTGTCAAATCCAGTCCACTCGACTCTGAGGGACACAATGAAGACGGCAATGATCTCCTCGACGTATGAGTCCATTTGTTCCCCCATCGAAGCGAGTTCTCACGATAGCATAGCCTGAGGTGCCGTCGAGCATCCCCGCCCCTCAATCGTTCGACTATGACGAGGTTGGTGATTACTTTGTTCTCCTCTTGCTTCCGTGTTGACACTACTGGAGCTACTGTCCCCGGCATCCTCTGCCGACCCCCGGGAGGATGAGATACCGCCGGTTGGCTCATCTCACGTCATAGCGCGGTCGTCAGTTTACCTGGCAGTGGCCTCCCCCGGAGAGGCGCGTCGAGAGCAAAATCTCGAGTCATCCAAAGGCAGTGTCATGGTGGTCAAGAGGTGGCTGCAGACGAGACTCAGGAAGAGTAACCAGGACCCAGTCATGGTGTCACACAAGCTCGATCGACTTTCTGGAAAGTCACACGAGCCCGCCGATCGTCAATCTCCTTCCCACCCCCAACCGAGAGTGGATGACAGGAATGAGGGACCTTCTAGGATGGCTGCAGGTCAACTTACTCCAGTGGGTGCTGTTCCTTGATAGATGATTGGATGCAGTGTATCTAATATATCATTTTAGCGAGTAGCTGCAAGCCCGTTCAGAAGACGAAAGGTTTGTTGGTCTCGAGTTTGGAGGCAAGGCTCCTCACACATTACAGGATAAACCACGCAGCAAGACTACTGTTCCCAAGCAGCCGAACGAAGGCACTTCTCGTAGTGGACAAGGTGCTGCGGATGCAAGGGAAGCCGACTCGGTGCGTCTCTTTCTTGTGATGATGGACCTCGTCACGTCAGCTCACATCCCATCAGGCGCAACAAGCCACCAATCCATCACAACCTTCAGCCACGGGGGTCCATCTCACGGTGCGCGCTACTTTCCTTTCACCTACACTATTCGACTTACGGTCGATCAGCATCAGGAACAATCAGGCTACGCTACTCTCGCGATTACATTTCCTGCTTGGTTGTTGTGTTTTCGCTCAGGTACACATGATGAGAGACATTGATCGAGGTGTTTGCATGCATTACACTGTAGCGCGAGCCAGTGGAACATCCGCCATGAATTCGTTAAAGTTCATTTATCTCGCAGCATCAGTACTAGTGCGAGTCGTGATAAGCCTGTCCATGATTGAGTGCGAGAGTCCAAGCCATGGGCTGATTACCTGGTGAAGATGGCTTCGGTAGTAGATCATCGAGCATACTTGTTCCAAGACCAACCTCATCAGACACGTGAACCTGACTGCACCCCGTACTCTCAAACGACGACGCAATTATTGATTCTTCTGTTGCCCGTTTCCCCTCATGAACGCATCCATAAATATGTCTGTCGACCATACATTCCTCATCTGTAGGGAGAAAAAAAGACGGGTGTGTAGTGCCAGAAACCGACAAAAAGATCATGAAAACTGATCCAAAATTAATTGAGTGATTGCGGTGAGCGTCGTAGCAGGAAAAACGTACTGTGACAGTGCAGCGTCGATCCATGAATATTAGGATGCAGAGATGAGGTGGGATCTGCGTAGGGTGGAAATAAGACATTACCGGCTACGAGTCCGTCACCATCAGAGACGCTACATATAACTTTCAAAATCTCCCTCGTTCGGGTCAGACTGCGTCAGACGACCAAACCAACTTGAACTCCTGTTCCAGAAGTCTGCTCGATGACGGTGCTGCTCGACTCCGTGCTGGGGGTTCCCTCACGGCTTTACACTTCTCAAACGACTGGGTGATCGAGCGCTGAAACGTCGGATTTAAACTCAAAGCACTGTCCATCGCTGCAATATATGGCATCGCGACAGTGCTCGGCACTCGGAGAACATGAAATGAATAGAGGGGATCACGTAGCGAGAGAGATCCAGCAGGACAACCTATAGCGAGGCATGGGGTCGGATTCGAACATTGGCCAATAGATGGACCAGCAGAGTGGACAGGAAACGGGGCGCCTGTCAGACGTGTTGCCAACTCCCCCTGAAGCGACCGCAGAGGGATGGGAAATAGCGTCTGAGAGTGTCAGGTGTCTGTGCTCGAGCGTTTGAGCCTGCATGGGTGCATGCGTTGTGGCGAGAGCCGCCATGGAAACCAGTGGGTGGCATAATTACAGTGGTTCGAAGGGGTAGTTCCTGGTGGAAAAACGATAAAAAAAAGCCTTTGAGGCATGGATAGCATAACGACGAGATGGAGGATAGTCGAGTTCCTAACGAAAATGTTGAGAGAGCATGATACTTGTCGTGGTACGACGCGTGGACGAAACTAGCTTGGGTACTTCTCAGTCAGAGGGGACAAGCATACTTGCAAATCTGATGCGACAACCTGGGGCGAGAAAGCATTAGATCCATACACTCGAGGGAGAGTTGTGGAAATTAAAAAAAAAAATGGCCAGAACTCGAAGACTGGAGTGAGCCTGTATTCGATAGATGTGACCGCGACTACAGTGCACACATGCTGTACCGTATCCGCGCTGAATGCGATCACCTGCTAAACAACTCTCAGACCACGCGGCGAAGGCCACGTCGCGTCGATAATCCCGGAATGATAAGTTGTGCGAGATTGCGAGCAAGCTGATGTAGGAGCTTCCGAGTAGAGCGGAACTTTCTCCAGTGAAGATGCTGATCGAGATGTCAGAGAAAGATGCGCGTAAACAGCCAACGAGCACCTACATATGACATCGTCCAGTTATCGTCCGGCCCGTCGTCGGCGTTTAGCTCATACCGATATGATTCGACTTTCTATACGTCGCTTACCGCGTGGGTCCCTAGAGTATCTGCCCAGGTCAGTTGGCCTCAGTATATATTTCGCTGACCCGCCAGACGGTGGCAAACACAGATGGTAACGACACAGCGACAGCAGGACGAGTAGATCTTTTTCAGCGTCGAGCTAGACACGAGAACGCCTGGCATCTCAAACGCACGATGCATGATGAGAATTTTCCGCATGGGGTGCCCTGTACAGTTGTGCAGCCGGCCTGATAGCGCGCCCTTGTGGCGGTTGATCAGGAAGAGAAGGTCCCCGGTATAGAGGAAGAGCTCCATGTAGCCACCGGGGGTGCCAATAGACATTACCCTGGACCAAGCGGAGAATCGTACCTTGGGACAACAACGATCGCCGACCTGGTCTCGAAAAGGGGGTCCAGACCTTTCTATAGCACCAAACCCGATGGGACAACCGATGAGTATCTGGAAGAGAAGCTAGAAGAGACTGCCTACTCCCCCAGGGGAATGCAAGGCAAGGTACGAGACCGTAGGAACTAGACAACGATGACGGTCTGCCCGTGATGAACAGGTAATATGTCGTTGAGCGTCCGCGGGCAGCTAGCGTTGGTGGGGTTGTGTGCGAGCGTGAACTCGAGAGGTCCGCAGACTTGCATTCGTCTGGAGTTCGCGTCCAAAGTTTCCGAGAATGTACCGTATTTTGCGCAGGACTTATCGCGAGTTGGACAAAATGTGGACTTTACCGTGACACTCGCCTTGAACCGAGTCCTGCAGCCAGACATGACGACGGAAGGCTGACTGCTTAGCCTCGCTGACATACAAGGTGAGTTGGGCGTGCTTTATCATATAATTAGTCTTGTTATCCACGAAAAGTCTAAGTGCTGCCAATGCCAATGCCGCTCCTTCAGGCAAAACCACTGCGGCTGCATCTCCCTCTTCCCCCTCTCCAAAACCGCTACCGCTACACCATCCACCGAGGAGAAACAAACTACAACATCTTCTGCGAATCCAACGATGGCTATGACGATGGGTTCATCTGAAGGGTCTCTTTCCGGCCCCGCTCCACCCAGCAAGAGATCGTCTTGCTCCCGCCAAAGGCGCCTTCGGGGACTGGAACACCCCCGCCGCCCAAAACACGCACTTCAAGTCTTCAACCTTGCTGGCATTGCTGGCATCTTCTACCCCGTCGAGGTCACATTCACGGTGATTCACCAATGCGACCTCCCGTCCATCCGTTGGCTCTCCAGTTGGTTTGGTTACATCCCTGAAGTCTAATGCAGTCGGCAGTGCTGCCGCCCTACCCTCGTGCCTCTGTTTCAGAGGCCGTGAATGGGACACCTTCCAGCTCGAGACAACTTGAAGCTCACCCCCCCGCTGCTGCGCCGCCTCCGCAAGCTCGCACAATGCGGCCAATGGTGTCAATCTCCACCATACGGGAGGTTCGTGACGACGGAAAGGCGCTTGAAGATCTACAGGGAAAGGCATGTCACTACTTTCGATGTTGTTGACCCATGTGCTGACATGCCGCACAGCTAAGGGAAGTGAATGAGAGCCTCTCCACCAAGTCGGATGTAGTAGCTACCCTTGAAGCTAGGATTTTGCAACATGAAGCATACCTCAGCGAAGCTCTAGTTGGTGTCAGAATCAAGTCATCGCCTGACTCTGATCTTGTAAGAAATCCAGTCCACTCGAGTCCGAGGGACACAACAAAGATGACGACGATCTCGAGGTATAAGTTCGTTCGTTCTCCACTTGAGGCGAGTTCTCACGATGAGAGGGGACGAGGTGCGGTCGGGCACGCCTGTTATCGAGTTCAACTATGGCGAGGTTGGTGTTCATTACATTCTTCTCTTGTTTCCGTGTTGACGCTGCCGGAGCCTCTATCCCCAGCCTCTTCTTCCGATCCTCGTGAGGACGAGGCACTGCCACTGGGCCCATGTTACATCAGTCAGATGCCTTACCAGTGCCCTCCTCTTCAGAGACATGTCCAGAGGGACATCTCGACACTGTCGAGTCACCCCGGGACCGTTCGTTATTCAAAAAGTTGCTACATAGGAAAGGCACCCAGGATCTGGCTTCGCGCGGGCTAGATCAAGCTTCTGGAAAGTCGCGCAAGCCTGGTCAATCGACCATCTCCTTCCCACTCACCAGCGAGAGTGGATGATAAGCAAGTGGGACCTTCAAGGATGGCTGTGAGTGCGTTTCCTTGATGGACGATCGAATGTGTTGGACATATCCATATCTTAGGCGGCGTCCAACAAAATCATCAGATTGCCAAGGGTTCGTTGTTCCTCGTATTTGTATGCAGCCTATCACATATTACAGCATAAATCAGTAGCAAGACCACTACTCCGAAACGTCCGAACGAAGATGCTTCCCGTAGTGGGCAAGGTGCTGCGGATGCAAGGGAAGTGGACCCAGTGCGTGATGATGAACCTTCTCAGCATCAGCTCATGTCCCATTAGGTGCAACAAGCCACCAATCCATTCCAACCCTCGGCCGCGGTGGTCCATGTAACGGTATGCATTATTTTCCTTTCACTTGCATTGCTTGAGTTACAGCTGATCAGCATCAGGAACAACCAGGCTACGCTACTCTCGTGTGTTTCCTGCTTGGTTGTTGTGTTTTCGTACATGATGAACACATTGATCGAGGTGTTTGAATGCATTATGTGTAGATACCACACTGTACCGCGAGCAAGTGGAACATACAGTTCGTTCAGTTCTTGTATCTCGCAGCATCAGTGCGAGTCACGATAAACCTGTCCATGATTGATGCGAGAGTCCAAGCCCTGAGCAGCTGATCACCCCTGGAGAAGATGCGTTTGGTAGGAAATCATCTAGTGTGCTTTTCTGAGGTCATCCACGGGTTCCTCCCAACTTCATCACAAACACGTGAACCTGGTTGCACTCCGTACTCTCAAACAACGGCGAAATTCCGCTGCCCGTTTCCTCTCGAGAACGCATCCGGATAGATGTCGACCTTACATTCCTCGTTTGCCGAGGTGGAATGCGAGACGAACTCCGTGATATCGACAACCGCGTGGTAGAAGAAACAGATAATACTGTGACCGACTTGTTATTCTGATCCGATCTGTCACATTGTCCAGAGCATATTTGAAGCCGAGGAGAAAGCACGGCGCGGGAGGGGCGACATTGAGCTGGGTTTGCGAAAGACAACAGAAACAAGTGTGTGAAGCATCTTGAACTCTTCGATGAACATCTCGACGAGATAACCACTTGCAGGATGTAGCACGAATTCTGAGGACCACACTTTCTGCTTTTGCGCAGAATATGGCGACAAATGCGGATTGTAAACTTGTCGTGGATAGAATCTCGCAGTGTAGATACGACAAGCATTCACAGACTGCGCTTAAACATGACGGAAGGTTTTGCAGACGTTGACTGTTTGACCGGTCGTCGCAACGAGGTCACATAGCTGGGAAAGAATATTCGCCACGTTGAGAAGAAGGAAACGTGTTTATGGAGTATATTGTGCGTACCACGAGTAAACCGAACTTGAAACACGTTGTTCTTCCACTCTTCGAAGCCCACGATTGTGTACCATTTGCGAGGATGTCGTCGTCGAACACCGGTGGGTAGCAGATTCGAGGTGTGATTGAGCAATACTAACCATTTACTAAGACCAAACAATAGTCCTTGACACCGGTCACTCCAAGTTGGTATACGTAGTTGCGTTCCACCCTGACGGAGAGCATCTTTTAGCCGGGAGTAGCGATGGGATTCGACGATGGCAACTTTCAGATGGTCAAGAGATTGCAAATCAAACGGGAATGGAGGTGTACACCGTTTCTGTGTCGAGAGACGGCAAGTGGATAACGTGTGGGTCTGACAAGGGGGCGAGCGTGTGGGACGGAGAGATGCGTGAAAAAGTCATCGACGTGGAGGGCGGAAACAGGGTGTGGGCAGTGGACGTTTCCCCAGATTCGACCCGATTCGCCACTGGGACTGGCAATGATTTGAGCATTTGGAGCATCGAAACTCGAGAGCGACTCGTTGGCCCGCTGCAGCATGACCATTATGTCAATGGACTCAAGTTTTCCCCGAATGGCGAGCACATCGCCACTGCATGCTACCTTCGCTCGATCCGCATTTTCGACAGTCAGAACGGCGACGAGCTCATCACCATCGACACCATCATACCCGCACGCCTTCCAGCCACTCCCTTTGCGTGGACAAGCAACGAACAAATCTTTGCCACATCCAAGGACAACAAAATCAGTTCTTTTGATGTCTCCACTGGATCCCAGCTCGCCGAAGTGCAAATTCACACTAGTAACGACTACTCTCTCGCTCTCGCCCCCAATGGCAAATTCATCGCCACCTTCGGGGACCGTTCCATCGTGTTCCTAGACACATCGACATTCTCTTGGACTGGCCCTGTCATCAAGGAAAGTAAACAGATACGGTCGATCGCCATCTCCCAGGACAGTTGCTATGTTGCGACTGGACGACTTGATGGGAAAATCGTCATTCGTCATCTGAGTGGTGTGCTTGCAGACTCGTACGGTCCTTTTTGTGTAAGTATTTGTGCCTTTATAGTTCCAGCATGTTGCATAAGCCCCATTCTGTCCCCATGTAGGTACCTACTCCTAAAGTACAACAAGATCAGCAGCCTTCGACATTGGGCGGCCCCAACACCAAAGCACCTAACTCTGCGGTAAAATATTGTCATTCCGCCACCAAAAGAGCTATGCTGACGCATTTCGTATGACAACAGGAGGAACCTGTCAAATCCAGTCCACTCGAGTCCGAGGAACATAGTGAAGACGACGGTGATCTCCTCGAGGTATCAGTTCGTTCGTTCTCCAATCGAGGCGAGTTCTTACCATGGCACAGGCCGAGGTGCGGTTGGGCACGCCTGTTGATGAGTTCAACTATGGCGAGGTTGGTGATCCTTCTCTCGATTCCGTGTTGACGCTGTCGGAGGCTCCATCCCCGGCCTCTTCTTCCGGCCCTCATGAAGACGAGGCACCACCACTTGGCCCATCCCGTGTCATATCACAGCCATCAGTGTACCCGCCAGTGGCCTCACCCGGAGAGGCACATCGTGAGGAAAGTCTCGAGTCATCCAAAGGCGCGGTGGTAAAAAGGTGGCTGCAGTCGAGGTTCAGGAGGAATGACAAGGAACCAGTGTCACACAAACCCAATCGACTTTTCGGAAAGTCACGCGAGCCTGCCGATTGTCAATCTCCTTCCCACTCACCAG
>JBBPNO010001047.1:0-10528 GCA_038090915.1 Boletus eberwhitei
GACATTGAACGTCAACGTCTGCAAGTTATCGTATTGGGTAGAGTCGATTTTGAGCAGGCCGGTAGCAGAGTCCGGAGTACCGCCAGTCAGGGATTGGTATTTCTGGAACACATCTGTAGATCGCAACAGAAGATGTCAGCGCGTTGTGGCGCGGTACTCAGTCTCACTACATCACTCACCAGTCGCCATGAGAATGAGGGTGGTACCAGTGTCGACGATACCAGCGGTCGATGACAGGATTGTATCGCCACCATATGCGATCGACTGGTCGATACCCCAAAAGTTGGACGCAGGAGAGGTCGACGTGAGCGGAACGTAGTTGATAGAGCCAGTGATGACGGTGCCATCATAGCCGCCAAACGTGAGCATTCCGTCACTGAGGGTGCTGCTGGCCGGTACGAAGTAAACACCAAGCACCTCCTCGGATATAGTTCGTTGTGCGCGAAGGTTGTCTGTTACCGTAGGGACCGTGTCTGTATTGCTGACTGTGCCTACAGTCAGGCCGACAGGGCCAACTCCAAGGATACCATCAATCTGACCACCAATACCGGATGTGTTAGTCGCCACACCGATGGATTGTTGGTCGATTACCAGCTCGGAGGAGAGCTGGACTGTATCCATCCATTCCTCTCCAAAGAAGCTTCCAGAGCCGTAAGAAACTGACTATGATCATCTCTGAGCTCGACGCAAACGATATGGGGACATCAGAAACATACAACAGTATTCCCAGTGTCACCACTGTTACTAGTCGGGGTGTACGACTGGTAAGCTCCGATCCAAGTGTTGGCGCTTCCAGTGTCAACCAGAAGCTTGTCTGTAATCAATCAGTTCCCGCATCCACAACGGCAGTAGATACACGTACAGGATGTTGGGGGATTGCCAACTCCAATCTCAGCAGTGTAGGAGACACCGCTGTTTGAGATGGGGAGAGTCGGACTGCGCTTGCTGAGATGGGTAGCCTGTTTCATGACCTGGGCACGAGCGCGGTCCTTCTCAACAATGTTGAGGGTGCTGCCACGTCCATTAATTTCCGTCGCAAACCTAAGGGTGGCCTTGCCGCTACCGCGGCTGAGAGGACTCGCGTCCACGGCGGACAACGCGATGAGTATCAGAGACAAGAGTGTTTTAGAAGGGAACATGGTCGTGGTATCGATGGTCTGGAGAACTGGCGGTCAATCCCAAGCTTTTAAAGACTTCATGCTTGGCTTTTTATATCACTCGAAATGGAGAGCGTGTGATGAAAATTTTGGAGTTTGTCGCTTGTCCTGCTCCACTGCCGCGTCAGGAAGCGAGGAATGTTATCCCGGGTAGGGTCGAAAATGACGCAACTCATCTTCCATGCGAACATGCGACGCGAGGCGCAACTTCATATGTCTGTAGATCGGGCAAGGCCGATAGGCTAGAAGACGCCATTCATTGTCCTTGATCATGAGGCAACCTCACTGTCGCGTTCTACTATGATTGATTTGGCATAGCGTCGGTGGCAGGAATACACAAGGCCCTCGTTCTCTGCTAATTAGGCCAAATCTAGTTGTGGAAGAAGTATTAGGTCACCTGGGCCATGTGCTAAGTATCCATGCAGTGTTGGCGGACCGATGGACCTGACACACTACGAAATTATTGCCGAGGACTGTGCAAAACTCGGATCTGCAACAATGTGTAACGTGATCGCTTGATGATTCTACCGGAGGTCGTTTGAGAGCTGTGATTGGAGGAGCTAGAAGCTCATCAAGGGTCCTGCCAGAAATTTTCAAGTACACTATCCCTTTTTCGCGCCAAGGGAGCCGAGATCCATCTAGAAACAACCCTCAATTTGTTGATGCGGCATCCAGTGCATTCAGGACCTGCAGATGCAGCCTATCAGTAGGCCCAACGTCAGTCATGACGAGTCGTGATACTTAGTCTGTCTGGCTACGGCGTGCCCAAATATGCTGTCGTGCCATTGACAATGCGACCACCCAAAGGATTACTAGCTATCCAAATTTGTAGAAATAGCTTTCGTCAGTTACATAGAACACTCGTAATAGATACTTATTTAGCTGCAGTGTGAGCCCGGATCCCTGCATACCAGCTCGGCGTAAGTAAATTAATATGTGTCACGAGGGTGTGGTAGTACTTGCTCCGACTTTCCAGGGGATGATTCATTGAGAGGTTGGAGCAGCGGAAGCGTTTTACTGCCTCAAAAGTCGAATAAAAACGGGAGTTGCAAAAATGTGTCACAGTATGTCACACAACACAACCGCAGAGCGGCACCCCAACATGTACGAGCGATGAGTGAATCAATGAAATGGTCAGTGTTGTAGGATGATCATGAGCTCTGTATCTCAGGGGGCTCGGGGATTGGTATCAGGTGTTTCAGTGTATGAATTTAGCTGATTGGATGGAGGTGCATGCTGGCCGGTGGTAACATTGGCAGGGTAAAGGGTGGGAGAGTCACGTCTGTTCCAAGGGCGTGAACTTGTGTGTCGTGAGCCGTAGAGATAAGTCGATAACAGCTTGTATTGCCATCATCAGGGGGCCTGAACCACGCTGACAGTGTGATTTCCATCGTATCACACTCCCCCCCCCCCCTCTTACTTTTCGCTGTCATTCGAATGCGGAAGAATATGATGTCCCAATGGTGCCTACATAGTCTATTCTCCTTTGTGGATGGTCTGAAATTCCGAATCGTGTCGCGAGGTCTTTGGGATTTAGTCCATTTTTCTCGAAAGTATACTACACTACGCTGGTTGAACTTTCGATCTATTTCTGCAGCTACATCACCATTTCTTGGGACATTTGGTTCCTCCACTACCCTCGTTTGCATTGTCACAGAGATATATAGAACTTGGCTAAAATGCGACTGAAATTCAAGTATATATACTAGTAGGTATGCGTTACATAGAAAGGGAGTCGACTGTAATTCGACGCCACTTGAAAACCCGCGAGCATTACAACGAAGCTATACATTACCGTGAAATAACAATAGCATAATTTAAAACCTCTTCAAAATACAAAAGAACTCGGCACACACGCACAACCACCTTGGTGACGAGTCACACTCATACAACGTCTACGCACCATATCTCAATCTTCCCTTCCGATCGTCCCTTGGCACTCTCCCGCGCCGTCTCGATCGCAAGTTCGAAATCGCTCTCGTCCCGGAGAGTGATCTTTGTCCCGTCCTCGTCCGTAAACTTCATCCCCAACCCCATCAGAGACGTCCCGAACTTGGCCGTCACGCGCTCGACGAATTCATTGAACGATACCGTAGGTGGAATCGCCATCCCGCGCACGTCACCCTGGTAGTGGAGCTATAAAAAAAGGTCTGTTCGTATCTGCGTTCTTTTAAACCAAGCACCTGCAAGGACGTACTTTGACCCGGATGTTTGCCATCTCCTCGTCGTTTTCGCCCGTCACGAATCCGTCGTCACCCTCGTCGTCGTCGTACACTTTTTTTACTCTGCGTGTCGTCGCACGGCGCGTCGGCTTCCGGCGGACTGTTCCTCCGCCTGCATTGCTGATACCTCCCTTGCTCATGTTTGTACCAGCCATGCCCATGCCCACGTTCTGCTCCATGTTCATTCCCACGCCTATATTGGGGTTCATTCCCATGGCCATATTGGAGTTCGCGTTCATCATGCCCGCGTTCGCAGCTCTCGACGGTGCACGACTTATCCCAGAACTCGAGCTCGTATAATTTGACGTCCTAACCGAGGTCGGGGCAGATTGCATCCATGCGGGTAGTTGCTGCTGCTCCAGTTGTTCTGGCTGCGGTTGTTGATAGAACGATGATGGGGCAGATGACTGCCTCCGCGATGGAGATCCGCTTGACCGCGCCTGAGCAGTCGGAGGATGGGGGATCGCTGATCGTGAGGTCGCATCGTCCGCATAAACGTCCATATACGCGTCGTAGAATTGTGGAAGCTGTCCTTCTATAACAGAAATTCAAACGAACGTCAGCTCAGCGGCATGCTCATGGGGAAGACATTTTGGAAGACAAATAAATGATGAAGATGAGGGGACTGCACTCACCTCCTTGTGCCGGCGCCAGCATAGCGGGCAGTACCAAGGGTGTCACACCTTGGGAGGCGTTGACATACTGACCCGGCAGGAGGTGTGGAAGCGGTGGCAGTGGTGCAGACTGCTGCGCGACTTGAGGTGCTCCTTGTCCTTGAGGTCTCCGAATACTCGGTCGATGCTTCGGCAACGTCTGGGCCCTACCTGCTGCTTCTCCGGTCTCTGCACCCGCCATCAAGCCACCCGGACCAACACCTGCAAATCCGCCGGCAGTGCCTTGCGGCGTTTTGGGCCTCCGAGGCACCCCTGCACTGGTCGTGGCGCTTCTTGCCAACCGCGCTGTGTTGCCCTTGAGCAGTGCAGTGTTGCTCCTCGACAGGTCCGATGGAAGGGGTGGTAGTGGTACATTCGGAGGATTTGAGTCTGAATTTGTCCGCCACGAGGCAAGGATAGCGGCTGCGTTCGGGCGAGCCCCGACACCGGGACGGATAGCCGTCCTGGATCGCTCGAGAGGAGTGGCGACCGGGTTCGGGCCTGCATTCATGCGGTGAGAAAATTAGGAAATGTGTAAATAAGTGGACGACGGACGGGGTGCAGGCGCGGTTGCGCTTCTGCTCAGTGCGGACGACTCGGCATCGGGCTTGTCCTTATCCTCTTTGTTCTCGAGATCCTCTCCAGAAGCTTGTTGCAGTTTCTTTACACCTGTGAATTCAGTAAAGGCGTCGTTGGAGTCGCTCGCTGCAACCAGTTTCTATCGTTACATGGGGTGAGTCGGAGAACAGGAGAACAAGATAATAGAAAGAAACTGACAGCCTTTCCGAGATAATCTCTGCTCTTGGAATTCTTGAGTTTGTGTTCCGACGGACGATACAACACGCCAACGGGCTAGTGACAGCAGGTGAGATACCATACAAAAGGAGAATAGAGGGAATCACGAACGATGCTGAATACGGTGTACCCCTCCCCACGATCTCGAACGGCTTCGTCAATAACACCGTGCTCTTCCGTGACCTGTTGTCTGCTAGCCTCTTGCATATCTGCCATCCCTCCTTCCAGGTAACCGAGAATTATTTCGGTGAGGCCTTTGTTGAACATGACCTCTGCAGAAAAAAGTTTGAACTTGAGACCAATTTGTTCATAGTTGCTAGGGGATGATGAGTTCGGGATAGGACAAGTTGGTGAGAACTGACATAGCCTCATTCCCTCGGAGATAGAGGTACGCATCGTCAAAATTCAGGAGTGCAAGATCGTAGCGCCCTAGGAGAAAATTGGACACGCCGCATTGGAAGTACCTAGAAACGGGAGCGATGAGAGAAGTAGACATTTAAACATACACACACGGGGCCATGTGCATATGTGAGCCCATCACCACTCGGCACCGAATGGTCGCCAAGGGCTGGAACGAGCCTAGATGGATACTCACGCAATCGCAAGATAAGCATCGAGGTTAGTTGCAGCAACGAAATGTTCGACGGCAGTCTCGTGTTCGCCGATGGTAGCATATATGAGGCCCATGTTGGTGAGGATCTTTGAGGAATCCGCGATACGCTGGTGCAGTCATGCATGTGGATGAGATACGGTGAGCATGACTGTGGGATCTATAACTCACAGAGAATAGATCGAGAGCCTTGTCAAAGTCTTGCTCATCGTATGCCTTGAGGGCAGTAGCCCATGTTTCCAGTTCAGCCTTGAGGGAGAGGGACATTGCAGGAAGGAGTGGTGGAGTGTAAAACTAACTAAGAATTGCGTGCCAGACGCAAGTTTGGGTGAAAGAAAATGGGATAAGAGGAAAACACAAGAAATAAAAGGAAGGCAAGGCGAAGAAAACAAGGCAAAATCGAAATGGACAAAGTCCACAAGGCAATGCAGACAGCGTCGCGGCCCTTTATATGAAAAACCTGTCCTTTCGCATTCCTTCCCGGCTATTCCCTTTTATAGAAGTTTACTTCCCCCGCGCGACAATTGACCTTAAGACCATCCTGGCATATAGTCATCCATGTCTCGTTCTCCCGACACTCCAGCACGCACTAGAGGAAGCGGAATATCAGCTCAGCGTCGCCCTCAATTATGGGCACCTTCCATGGCTCTTCATGCGATATTTTGTTTAAAAACATGACATTCTTCGGTCTCTTCCCATGCTCTGGCACCGCATTCACACCTCATCACGGGGTCACTATGCACACTGCACCTCACTGGAATCTGCCACGTTCAATCTGTGCCCCTGATGAAGTTTGTAGCCGCCCCCGCCCAGTGTCGACCGCGTCGTGAAGAAAGCTTGATACTGTTTTGCAGTTTTGGATGATTGCTTTTCTTTTCTTATGTTTTCAAGGACGTCATCTGGCGTCCCAGCCAAAATTATACTCGACATACCTGAAATAACCATCTTACACAGCCCTTGAGGGTCCAGGCTCTGTCGGCGGGCTCGTTGAACCGTCTCTTGTGGTAACTCTCTGATTGCTGTATCCTCAAGTATGCGTATGCAGTCCTCTCTTGATTGCTTACCGTAATGATAGTTTGCATCACATCATATCACCAGACGATACGCTTCAGAATCCCTACTGCGCGATCAAGGTTGCTATGCCCTCCTCTTCGCATCAGGGCTATTGCCTCGGATCTGAAGCTAGAGACACCTGGCACTGCCATTCTGATCGTGCTGATTTCGGCGGGTGGCCTTTCTTCACCTTCATTTCACAGGTGAATGGCGCTCATCAACCTGCGCTGTCACCGTGTTGCTCGCAACGATACCGGGGCCCGCGGCCCATTTTCTTTCTAATTATAAGTACGGTGCGTTGGAACGGTTTGCCACACCTCCAAGCCGTGGTTATTAATCTTTTGCTTTCACTTTCCTCCCAGATTACCATACTTGGCTGTCGACTGGAAGTTCACAGTAATGCGATGATGGCCTCTTGCTAGGTACTTGCACGGGGATGCAGGGTCCAGTGAGAGGTCAGCCCGGGCCGGTCAATGGACCGCACGCCGCGCAATGCTGCATTGGCGAGATAAAACCTGATTGACTATCCTGAACTCCATTACTGACATGCTCGCTTCGCCTTGCAAAGAGGCGCTCCACCCAAGTCTACGTGCGGTAAGAATCCCCCTGGTTCGTGAATCATGTGCATCAATGTACTTGCCGACGCTGGCTCAGATCCATCATATGTCCCACAGTACACATATAGTCCACTCACCATGGTGACAAGTCCAGTTGTGATCCAGAGTCCTTTATATAGTATGCATCCAACATGTTCACTGGTGAAATGACTGATTCGGATCAATTCAAAGAGCTTTGCCGCCCAATTTCCCTCCCTGAATCTTCCGGCAATCACCACGCTCTTACGTGTTGTGCGGCTGTGAACTGATCGTCGGATGCTTTTGGAATGAGGAAAACAGGATTAAAGTTTGCTGTGTCACAGCTCTTTTGAATTCATCCTCATGAATGTCTGGGTTGTGGTGTGGGACTACGGCCGGCGGGACTTCCAAGCCTATTTGAGATACCCTTGCAGATTCGGGTGGCATTTGCGTCTCATCGAGTATGCCAACTTGAACGAATCAAGTCAACCTCTTCGACTTCATGGATGAACCAAAAATTATTCACCCTCCCTATCTGTCGGGGTACTTGGGACAAGCGTACCAACAATTGTGGCGAATCAATGGTTTCCCCGGTACCCTCCTGTGAACCATTCGTACTCACGCAAAGTATCTACGTTCATCTTGATTCGTCATCTAGCAATTTGTCGTAGACCCAGCTCAGTGCAATCACAACCTTTTTCCAATCTCGTCTCGTCGCTGGGTTCGAAGCAACACCTCGCCTTTAATCTGTCCGCCACGGAGAGTGTACACCGGCTCACCCTCTACACCGGCTCTCTTCCTACCGAAATTCATCCTCCTGATCATGATTCGATTGCCGTCGTCGCCGTCCACTGGCCACATCCCGTCATTCCCGTGATATATCCCAATGACCCAAGTTGGCGTTGAATACGCTTTTTGCAGTAAATCGCCGCGACAGTCCGCAATCGTGATAGATTACTTCCAGTAAGCATGTAAGTCATCGGGAATCCATGATCCAAGACAGGGAACATTCAAACCGGACAGTCGGCGAGGAAGACTTACCGAATGCCCGCCATGTCCACCGAGTCCTAGCTATCTGGGGAAGTCTCTTTGATTAACCTCACTCTCAATGACCTCACTTCTCCTGTCACGATGACAGCTAACACGTACCAGTGGAAGCGCTTCCCAAGGGGCCAAGTGAAAGTGTATTTTCCAAGCATCTCGAGCGTCGTTCTTTGGATACAATCGCACAAATCTGGCTGTACATTTGGTGGTCTGACTTGTGAACTACTTGCCAGTATTTCAGTGGCGGGCAGCTTCGGTGTCGATTGCCTTTGACCTGAGGTCAAGGTTCAGTAACACTCGCGAGGAGCTCTCCGGAATATTACCTTGCTTGCAAGGTAAATTGTCGGGACGTTTGTCGGTATTCACGTGATCAAGGCACGTGAACCTTATGTAAGTCACTTGTCGCCATGCTCTGTTCGTCGCAAATTCGTTCGTTATCGTGTAAGTTTCCTTCCGTCGTTGCCCTTTCGCAGCGTGTATGGCTACTATGGCAGGCAATATTTCTTCTGTGTGCAAGCCGATATTTGTCTGCAAAGCAAGGTTTCTGTGTCTTGGTTGGTCATCATCCAAATGTTTATCACAAAAATGGTACTCTGTCATTCACACACACTGGATGAATTCATCAACAACATTCTTCATTCATTCCACTTCTGCAGGGTGCCGAAACTTGGGTGAGACAAATGAAAGAGGAAGATAAGTAAAGGACCTGTGAGCTGTTCTATTGCCCATCAATTGTTTTGCTACTAAGTAATACTTGATGTAGTTTCACAACAATGGTACTCTGTTGCTCACACTGGATGAAGGCACCTAGAATCTGCTTCATTGACAACACTCTTCATATATTGACTGACACAGCTATTATAGATGATCTGTCTGAATCTGTCATTCCTGTTGAAGACTTGATACTTGCCTCATTCACACCTGCAGAGCAACCTTTTGCAAGCATAGCCAAGCATGCTCTCATGGGATGTGGGTGGGTGAAAATGTGGTCCAAACAAACATAAAGTAATTCGCAAAAATACCCATAAAGTTGATCAGTACATGAAATAGAAATGCTATGAGGAGTTAATGAAGGAATGGCAAAAGTAATACTTGAGCCATAAAACCAAGGCAGCAAAAGCTTTGGTGTGAGTGTTGGGCACCAATACCTTGGTTGGATAGTATAACTGTGCCAATTCTGAAAATGTTTCTTCCAGTACTTGGTACTAAAAACATGCTTGTTTCTCTGCACTAGCTTGTCAAATTGTGCTAAACAAAGTGATTACAGAGATAATAAACATATCAGGTTTTTGTCTCCACCTGTCCATGCATGACTAAGGAGGGTCATTCAATTTTGTCATCATTATTGAAAGCCATCCCAAAATCCTACAAAATCACAATGACATATGTAAAACTATATTGTGTACATTACATCCTCTTGTACCATAGCCTTCTGTCAAGCAAGGTTGCTGCCGACACAGGCAGCACTCCCCAGTAGTAAACGAAGAGAGGATTTTACTGTATTTTTCACGTGACTTGATTCCATGAGAAAATTATGCAAAAAATCACCTCTTATCTTCATTCAACCATTGCACTGTGAAAATGAACTGGATTGCAGTGCAAACGATACCATTCGACTCGGAAGAAACCAGGGAATACTATCCATGTCAACCAGTGGAGAAAAAACAAAAAAACGAAATTGCGAAAATCTAGGGTGTCAGAATTTGTACACACGGTAAGTTTTGTGTTTCCTCCTGCATTTCAGAGCTTGAAAATGTGTTGCAGACATGCTGCAAGGCCGACAAACTACCCCCAAAATTCAATGGACGATAGTGCGGCTCTCTAGATTCCTTGATTTCGAGCACATTGCTATGTGTGTCGATACATCAACTTGCACAGTCAAACGAGTCCTATCACACTTCCGTAGATACGGCACAGTCCCCAATCCAGGCGAAAGTATCCAGCGGCCACTGTTGAAGAGGGGAACATACCTTCGCAGCGAAGATGTTGAGGTAGTATTTGAAATTGAGTGTTGATCATTGATAAGGTAACATACGAAATTATTTAGTTCCTTCTAGGTTGCATTCAGAAAACTCCCGATCTGTACTTGGATGAACTCCAAGAAATGTTGGCGGTGTCTTGCGATGTCCAGATTTTGCACTCCACTAATTGGAGAACACTTTGACGTGCAGGATTCACAATGAAAAAAGTATGCCAGTGTTTTGACTTATGAATGTGGTACCAGCTGATCGCCCCTTATCTATCTAGGTCACATCTGTTGCTATAGAAAGATCTGCAGAAAAACGACTTGAATACCTGGCTAGAATAGGATTGTACGAGGCAAACCAGTTGGTCTTTGTGGATGAAAGCTCCGTAGATCGACGAACAACTTATCGTGGCCGCGCCTGGTCAATTCGAGGCACCAAGGCACAGCGAAAAG